>JANTOQ010179924.1:0-14478 GCA_027564595.1 Bythotiara depressa | reverse complement strand
ATTATTATTACTTGTACCAACTAAGGTACACATAAGGTACCACCTAAGGTACACATATACCTTTAAATCGATATTTTTGCCAAAATGGAAATTTTATATAATTTAAAAGCTTATATTTCTTAGAATAGTTACTTAAAATTAGAAATATAAATTTATCACCAGAAAAGTCCCAAAATAAATAAAAAGTAATATTTTACAAAAATGTTTGCGAAGAGAGATTAGCCTTCCTTTTCTTCCTTATTTTATAAGAAATTACAACCTATTAGAACCTATTGTAAGAAATTAAAAAACTACCGCAAAAGATGAGTAAACAAACTCTCCTCATGAGATGTTCAACTGCAATCTTAATAATTTCTTTGTTTTAAGTTTATTTACCCGCAATAAACTTTAAAACACTGTTTCCCACAGAAACGTTTTTTCGTGCTATTCCCTAACTTTTGGAAAGTGAAAATGTACAAGGGAAAATCGGGAAAACGCTGCCTTCGACATTCTAAAAATCAGCGATCTTTGCTCTATAAAACCGTGTCTCACTTTTTCTTTAAATTGTTTTCATCGCGAAATATTAACGATTAAAGAGCGACGAGAGCGTTTTTCAAACATTTTTATGTGTAAGTAAATTATTATTCTCCCAAAATATTTAAAATCGACTCATCCAGGAAAGTTAATTCCAAACATTATGGTATATATAAATATATGGTAAAAAATATATTATCTATACAATATATATATATTTTTTTAGTGCGAAACCTGCTTGTTATTCCTCTGTGAACAATGGAGTTGGTTGGAAAGGTACGTAAGCACGCGTCACGTATGTAGTTTTTGCACACGTCCTAACAGATAACTGTCAATTGGATTTTATTCGAAGGTTTCTGCTCTGACAGTATTATAAGCACGTACTTTACACAGCACCCTACAACAGAAGCACGTCCTCATTTTCAATTACGTACATATATTAAATAAATGAATAAAATAAATACATAAAAGTAGACGTTAAACTTTACAACAAGAAAAGCAATGAGTCCTGCAAAGCACAACTGTGATATGGCCATAAACTATTGCTTACATAAAATAATAGTAAACACAGTAAAACAACAACAGGATGTATAATAAACAATTCAGATTTACAGATTAGCTGACGGAATAAAAATCAAGATCAAGGTCTCGAGCTCGAGTCCTGGAACTGAACAGACAGAAGTTAAACTCATTCCGTTTTATCCGTTTCGTATTATTTATGTACTGTGTATTGTTAAGACTGTGAACAAGAGAAGTTAAACTATATCCGTTTAATCCGTTTCGTAATATTTATGTACTGTGTATTGTTAAGATTGTGAACAATTTTCTTACTTAATTATGTATAGCCCAAAAGACATTATACGATTTTCGAGATATATATACGAGATATATATACCTTTCTTGCAAAGTGTTAGACTTTGACAGTTCATCTACATAAATGGGCTACAAGGAATTTGAATTTAACGGCCATCTTACCTAAAAAGTAGCAGTTACGCAAATGCCTGTTAAATATATATTCATCGTAAATTCTCATTTGTACATTTCAGCACTTGACAGTCGTATTGGATGTATTCTTGGTAAAGACTCTGGAACGCTTTACGCCCTTGCGCGCAATCAGCTCACCTATTTAAAATACATCCCTACTTTCGAAGATTGGTTTCCTGTCCTGCCAAAAGATGTTCCTACATTGACAGCCTACAAAAATGTTACGAATGCACTGTTGATTGGTACACCTATAGGCAACCATGTCGATTCTCATAACAACGTTGAATGGGGAGGTGTGTAAATGCTAATTTTCACGAAACCCTCTTTTCCGCGCAGGTTGGGATCTACTCCCGGAACATGTCACTGAACATACGCAGTGACGTCAAATATTTGGTTATGCTCAGAGTGCATACTCGGTAACCTTTTTCTGAGATCAAAATTTAGCCCATGTGGAAGAAAATGTCCAGAAATATTTATTAAACGTGCACAAAAACATTGTTACTACCAGATGCTTATGAATACATTCTTAACCATTGCGCGCATAGTGTCTCTGGAAAGAAATAAAATCATTGATCATTTCTTTGCCATTTTGCTTTTTCCAGGGGGTTGATTATGTAATATAATGTAAAATAAATTTGCTAAAAGCTTATAAGACCCCCTAGTTCCTCAGAAAATTAGAATTGTTTTTCGATGGGAAGTTTAACCTGGAGGTATGCTTATATATTGAATAGATAAAACGAAACAAATAAACAAATAAACGAATAAGCGAACCATATATGAATTTACATTTGAAATTGTGGCTGAACTGTATAAATAGGGCTACTATTTATTGTTTCCAATAGGCCCAACGAATTCTTTGTTCTAGTCTTCGAGAAGTATTTTCGACAGGTAAAGTGCATTTTGACTGGTTCCATAACATTTATCTTTTCAGTATATAAATAATCCGCACTCTTTAGTAACGCTCTTGAAACACTTTCAAAATATTTAACAGCATCCTCTTTGAATTCATGGCTATTCACCATCAGATAAAGCTAGGGTTGTTTTTAAAGTAGATATTCTTCTGTAGATGTTGATACAAGGCAGTTGATGGACCAAGGACTCAATTAATACCTTGCATGCATGTGTTGGTTAAATCTTTAGTTAACCACATGGGTTAACCCTTTATGCACCAACATACCTCCTGGTTATAATAAAGTTAACCTTCCAATTGGAAACCTTTATAATTTTCTAAGGAACCAGGTTGTCTTAGCAGCTTTTATCTAATTTATATACATTAATTAAGCCCCTGGAAAAAGCAAAATAGCAAAGAAATGACCAATGATTTGATCCCTTTCCGGAGATATTATACACTAAAGGGATAAGCAGTATTTTTTTAATTATCCAATAATGCTTCAACGTTTTGATTATAAAAATGATTCATCACATCACTTTTGAACTCACTTTGTCTTAATAGGGCGATTCTATTGTAAGCTTTTCTCGTTACTTTTTGTTTTCTGGGCCGACTTTAACTTTATACTTCACAAAGATTTTTACGTAAGATTTTTAAATTAAAACAAATAATTGCTTCTCTATATTAAAAGGTCTTCACACTAACAATTTTTCTGCTGACTAACATTTAACAATGCTTTCCTCTCTTTTTTGTTTGAAATAGTGTAGAAACATAAGAAACTGTTGTTTTGTTATCATTGGATTAAAGATCCTAAGAATGGAGGGAAATTGGAAGACCATCTGAGCTCGAGCTCATCTACATAGCTACAATCAATCTTGGACATAAATATTTGTACTTATGGGATTTTAGATTCCATTTATGCCTGTGTTTGCCACTTTTCCTGAAATTAGCAAAAATAACAAGAACGACTGTTTGTTAAGTGGAAACTTGGTAGGAATGCAAATGGCAATGTTTTCTAAAGAAAAACGACGAAAATTGTACATGTTTCAAAGTTTTCATTGTTTTATGACGTCACAGATGACACATGAACCAATTAGGAAACTAGGGAGTCTCCCACCCTGTCAACTGCTGTGTACAAACACGGTTTCTTCTTTAACAAAGTATCTAAGTTTTAAGTCATTGGTAAAATGAAATAAGTTTAACTCATAGGTTCTTTGTATCTCTATTCTTTCAAACATCACTTGTGATGAACTCATTTTAGTTGATCTGGCACCTTGTCCATATATTTATGTCCAAGATTGTAGCTGTCATTCGTTTCTGAACTTCTTTCTTCTTTTGACCCGATATACTCCATGCATTGCCCTTTTTTCTTGCAAAGAAGTTTTCATATTATTATATTTAAGCATATCAACAGACTTTATCCTTCCGTGTATAAGCATACCCCCTGGTTATATTAAACTTCCCATTGGAAACCTTTATATTTTTATGAGGATCCAGGGAGTCTTATCAGCTTTTACCAATTGTATGTGTGTGTGTACCTCTCGGCACCTCTCTTATTATCAGACATATCTTCTTTTCGTTTTAGGTACTGCAGATGGACTGTACTACAGAAACGCCGGCAATAAACCGTGGAGTTTGAGGGCAAAATGGCGCCTTTAATTGGCTGTTGAACCATGAAGCGTTGATGATGTTATGTTTAATACACAGAACGTTGGGAGTTAGCTGTATAATCTGTGGTATTAAAACAATGAACAATATGTTTTTTTTTTTAAACAAATATTATGTTGCAACCCATCCTCACGGAAAAAAGTATTATGATAATCATAAAATATAAAAATCGCATTAGGTCAGGGTTGCGGCTTTTTATTATTGTTTTTTTATTTAAAGTAAAGTAAATGTAAATAGAAATGATACAGAAATCCGTATGAATGTCTTTTTCGATTGTGGAGGCTCGAAATTGGGGCTGGTAATTCGATATATCGATATACCGAGGCAATAATTTAATCGTAAAATTTAAATATGATTAGAATAATTCCAGCCTCGTTTCTATGTAAATTTGTTAAAAGCTGATAAGATCTCCTTGCAAATACGAATTTTTGTTTACCAGAAGTGTTTTATTGTTTATGGAAATGTTGTATATATAGAACGCGTGTGTTCCAGTGTCTCACAAAACAAAAATCCCGAATTTCTCGTAACCTATCTAACTATGACTATGTTGAAAGTTTCTACGTGTAACAAACTTTATTTTAACACTATGGAATGGTCATAGTTAAAATCTATTTAGTTTTGAGTTAAATAAAAACTAAATGAAAAAATATAAACAAAACCCCGCTTCGTCTTCGTTGCAAACAGCTGTAAACAAATATTGACCGGTAGAAATAGTGCCGAAATTTTCAGGGTGTGTACAGTTTTTGACGGATGACATGTAATTCAGGAAGCGTCAGATTTTTTTGTGGTTTCCCATGTGTTTATACTCAAGTGCGAAATACCAAGGATTGTGAACAGTTTTCTACCCAAGTTTCTGTTTCCACAATCATACAAAAATCATTTGAGACCTTTCCCAATGGGCACATCATGGTCAAACAACGTCCTGACAACGTTGAAAAACGTTACAGACGTTATTGTAACGTTGTTGCAACGTCGTGTGACCATGATATGCCCACTGGAAGGCAGTTGTTAGACTCCATGGCTTTTATTTGCACAGCACAGATTATTTTAACCGGTTAACACTTTAATGTATAGTGTCCCCGTAAAGTATTCAAATCATTGGTTATTTCTTTGTTATTTTGCTTTTTCCAGGGGGTTAATTATTGCGAATATAATGTAAAATAAATTTGGTAAAAACTAATAAGGCACCCCGGTTCCTCATGAAATTATAAAAGTTTCCAATCCAATGGGAAGTTTAATATAACCAGGAGGTATGCTTATGCATTAAAGGGTTAATGTGCAACAGGTATTGAATAAAAAAGTTATGTTTGTACTAATTACAGGGTGGTGAAGCGGCGGGGTATGCCCATGCTCTCTCCCATGCTCCCTAATATTTTGCTAACTAGCACTTTTTGTTTGATCTATTTCAGACTGATTAAGTCTGCTCGTACAAAACTCAATTAAAGAAAAAAGAAAAAAGAAAAAGGAAAAAGTTTACTTTGATCAAACTTTCAAAACTATTCCTCGGAACAGAAAACTTTCCAATGTACAAGCATCAGAATTATAATGCGCATGCGTTCTTTTTAAAATTTTTCAGGAAAGTCAACTTTAAGAACAACAATTGTACATATTTTTTTCTATACATCTTACGATATTCACGTGTATTAATATAATATATAAAAACATCATAAATTTGATGCTTTGTTTTGTCGTATGGCTCCATGCGTGATTATCACGGCGTTTTCCCGGTGATATTCCTTTTTTATGCTTTAGCTCTGAGAACAAGTTTACACGATGCAGCCAATGCATTTGAGATCCAACCAGGGGTCAAATATAATTTGACAACAAACGGTTTGAAAGTTATAAGAATTTTTGTGAGGATAACAGCAAAAATTCACAAACTATATATTTCTACACAGATATTGCCACCAAAATTACTGATTTGAAAACAGAAAAAAATCAACCGGATATTCGACTATTTGATTACAAACGCTCAAGATTTTAGATATGATGATAAAATATACATTAGTAGACTATTGAACTTTTATTTTTAAGCCATGACGTCATATATCTTTAAATAGGCTGTTTTCATATATGGTAAAAAAAATATTAATATACTATGAAAAACTAAAGTTAAATAATTTGCTGCTTAAATGTAAGATATCATTGAAATATGAACAATTATATCTTCAGCAAATGGTAGAACACCACAGCACAACCAAGTCACATGACAGGTTAGTATTTCACAGAATGAAAAAAACACTTTCAATGACCATAAGAATTTGAAACCTAAGGTAAATATTGAAAAGAAAAATGGGAATACCACCAAGTTATGAATTTTTTATCACGTGACTCCCATTCGTATTTTAAAGAACAGATTCATAAATTATAGAAATTATTAAAATACAATAAATAATACGATGAAAGTGTAAATATATATTTAAAACATTTTCTCCTAAATTAAGGAATAATCGGTAATCATTATTTTACGGAAAGAGAATAAAACTTGACAGAACATATTACAAGAAGCTCCTCCGTGAATATAATAATAATAAAAATAATAATGGTTTCTTTCAGGGCATTTCCATATATAAAATGGATCTTCGTCCCATGAATATCATTATTAACCCTTTAATGTATAAACATACCTCCTGGTTATATCAAGCTTCTCATTGGAAACCTTTTTAATTTAATGAGGAACCAGGAGGTCTAATCAGCTTTCACCAAATTTATTTTACACTACATTTCCAATGATTTACCCCCTTGGAAAAAGCGAAATAGAAAAGAAATGACCAATGATTTGATTCCTTTTCGGGGACACTGTGCATTAAAGGGTTAAAGTGCATTGCTATTTAATAATTAATTTTTTCTATATTGGTAATTAAACAAACTTACTCAATCAAAATATTTATTCAACGTGTTTATAATAATAACATTAACATTAACAAGTAGGCCCAAGATCGGAAACGTCAACAATCTTCATTAAGCAGGTTGATGATACTAATTAGTTTTGGTGAAGGAGAACAGAAAAGCCATGTTGAAAGACGAAAAAACACATTCAAAGACGTTGACATGTTTCTTGGTGTTGCTTGTTATTGTAAAATCTTTCAACCACTATTACATCTTTACCAAACTAGTGCCCTAAAAATGCCAATATCAGCATTTTTTTACAATGAAATTTGGTCAAATAGGTAGACAAGACATAGTTGTGTCAAGAATACTTCTGTGAGTGTGACTAATTGTAATAATAAATTAATAATTAATGAATACCTTTATGGTATTATGTTTTGCTATATTATAGCATTTTTCTATGTAATTAGACAATAAATAAACATAAAAACATATCTAAAATGTATATAAATTCCATTCACCTGGTTAAGGGTATATATTTTTAGAGCAACTTTCAGCTTCCTGGCTGGAACTCATTATAAAAAGTAAACACTCAACAAGTGATAGTCAAAGCAAAGTTTGTGCCATACAAAAGCATTAAAAATGTGGTAAAATGTTAACAACATATGAAAATGATATAAAATATTAGTACATGTGCAACCTAAAGGAACAAGTAGATAGCAAAAAATTGCAAAGTCCTAGCATCAGTAGTAACTTATGTCATTTGGAAGTGGAATAAATAACTTTGCACTTGAAACTTAAACATAGTGGATTCTCGTCTTATATTTTCTTTTCTTTTTTCTTCTAAGCTGTCAGCTCAGAGAACTTTACAACCATGCACATTACACAACACTGCACCCCGGAGCACATTCGCATATCGCATTATAGGCATCACTTGTGACGCACACAAACATATAAACATGACCTATGGTTCTTGCGAAGAGGTCATCCTTCGCATAGACTAGATCTAGTCTGTTTTATCGGGAAATCGGATTCATGGCCATTCGCCCACGGTATGAAAAGGAAAAACATTGTTATGTTTCCTCTTCACATTAAACACATTCTCCATCTGGGTGCCTTTTAAATAAAGACTAGGTCCTTTCAAAATTCCGGGACAGTTGAAATGGGATTGTGCGATCACCACTTACTAATATATACAATGCTCAAGACAACCTATACAAAGCTTGAGCCTAAGAAATATCGCTATAGAAACTATAGAACTTATGATGAGGATGGTTTTTTGATGGAATTAAGATATATTTTATACGCAATTACGGATATATCTTATTGTGAATTTCTGAATAGCTTTATAACCAAATAATAATAAAAGCTTGCAAATCATTCCTTTCTGATAAGAGCACCTCAAACGGAGAAAGGATTCTTTTGGTTGAAAATGAAAATATGGTATTCGTTGACCGAGACATTGCCACTGTCTTTAACAAGCATTTTCGTAACATTAGTTACATCTAGATATAACGGATTTTCCCCTAACATAAGTGACCCTGTCACTTGCGCTATTGAGAAATTTCGGTATCATCCAAATATTATCTCTATCAAAAACAATCTTAACACAACGAGTTTATGTTAATTTAATCATGTTACTAATACTGAGGTGTGTCAGGTAATTAATAACTAGCGGTAGTATCCCAATCAAAATTCTAAAAGTTGCGGCTAAGGATCTGTTTTTTAATGATTGCCTTATCAACGATTTGTTCTTCTGCAACCTATAGAATCAGAGATTTGTAAGTTTGAGGATGACAACACACTATACGCAATCGTCTCGACCATTGAAATGGTCATTCACAAATTGCAACATGACATTCAAAATGTCATTGGCTGGTTCCGCAACAATGAAATGGTATGTCAATCCTAATAAGTTTCAAGTCATGTTTCGAGCGTTTACGGTACTTGTTTTAAATTTAACATACAGTATCTCTACGTTTCATAATTCTTGGCAATAATTGTCCCTTCATGTTCCGTAACGTCCTACAAACTCACAGTATGTATCTATTACCTGGCCTGTCGTAACGATTATTAAAATATGTGTTTATATGCTTAGCAACAATTTAAGCAACATCAGTACTAAAAATCATCAATTTTGTAAGCAACAGTACTACTAACGCCGACCTTGGTTGCTTATAATAAACAAAACGTGTAATGAACACAAGTGCTAAGTATTACTATACTCTAGATCACGCTTTCAATTTTAGTTAGACAAGTGAGAACCTCGTATCCAGGGCCTCTAACTCCTTTTTTATATCGGATGGCGCAATCCAATATCAAAAAGAGAAAGAGGCTCTGGGTACAAGGTTGGACGGGTGAAACAAACTTTGTTCTAACAGACTTACATCACGACGAGAGTTATTAACCTCATGTTATACTAAACTTGCCACTGGAAACCTTGATAATTTTATGAAAAACCAGGTTGTCTTATCAGCTTTTACCAAATTTATTTTACGTTATATTTCCATTAATTAACCCCCTGGAAAAAGCAAAATAGCAAAGAAATAAGCAGTGGTTTTATTCCTTTCCGGGGACACTATGCATATATCCATGAGTATAACACTGATCAAATTAATAAAAACAAGAAGCGCTGGGCACCTGAACGTCCCGCGTGTAGTTTCTAAGTTGACATTAGATTTTCTCCCAGTTGACATGGAGACAAGGCTCCCGAGCACTAATTTCGTTTTTCACTAATTGTTTTGCCAGACTTTAATGTAAAAATCAAGAGGTTGTTTTTGCTATGTAAATATTTATAAATAGAAGAACTTGATTTTCTTATATACTAAAATGTGTAGACTGGGGTTCCTTTCCTTATTTCCTTATAAATGTGGAAAATCGGTATATCGGAAGATATGGGAAAAATATAAATCTGCGCGCACCTCTGGAAAAACTGACTGGTATATTCTGCACTTTGTTAAACATCGGGTTCATCTATAATCTCATTGTATAATTTCACAATTTTAATTAACAACAACAACTTGATTCATGAACACCCTGTTAAGAATGAAGGATGAATGTTTTGAGAAAGATCTGCTGAAAGCGAAAGTCACGAAAAAGTTTACCACATGAATACCTTATTGTCCCTTATTCCGCCGGTCCTCATTGGCGTAATGTTAGGATTTTGGTGGAAACAAGGGCCAGCGGAATAAAGTAAAAATAACAATAGACCGAGCTCCAACCGCCGTTTCCGCCTTATTGTTCCCCTGTTTTGATAACTTGTTAATACTGCAGTAAATTTTGACCTCAGCCAAAAAAACAAAAAACATATTGTTTCTCTGTTCCGCCCCGCTGCTATTTTAACCGCCTTTTAGGTATTTTGAGGTCCTTGATTTAATCTTTGAGAAAATTTATCCTACAGAGATGCTCAGTTAAACAATTTTAATTATCTCCACGGAATTATGTACAGTTAAATTCTTGTAACTCTCAGTCTGTGGAAGCGTTTTTCGATTCGATTCCCCTTGCCTTTCTACTTTCTCACAAAACCTACTCGATAACCCCTCGATAACTCCAACTAGTTCGCTTGATCGCGTGATGCTTCGAGTTACCGGGATTCTACTGTATATAAAAAGAAAAGGCGCGAAGGGAGAAAATTTTGAATAATTTTGTTATCCACATAACTATGAATGAATCCGGTAAACTTTGTACAGTTAAAACTTTTACCAAAAGGACGAATGTTACTACGGCTATTTAAAAAATTTAAAACAAAATATTTATGGGTGCAAAAACAAATCTGTAAATTACAGGACAAAGTAGGCGGCTTTATTAACTTTTACCCACTTTATTTCCTTTTATTTACTTCCAGTTAAATACCTTCTGGAAAATACACGATGGACAAAAAAGTCAGATAATTTACGGGGACAGTATACATAATTGAGTTAAATATAGTTTTGGGGATTTTATAATTTCTAGCATTTTAGATAATAACCGCAACATGAATTTTTCGGCAAAGACTTTTAAATTCCCTCTACCTTCAATTTAGTCACGCTTTTCCCCCATGAAATGTTAATTAATTCAAAAAAATCTCGACCAACCTAACCACCGGTTATCTGAACTGAACCATAACTGGACCAAAAGAGTTACTTCGAATAGAATATGTAATGAGAGATTATTGTTGGTAAATGGTGCAAGAAAAGCAACTTTGAGACACTTGGCGGAGGAAAACTAAGATAAAACAAGTGTGAAAAATGATACGCCTATTTGTATACTAAATACATTATTTACAAAAAAAGTATTAAAAATCAACTAACATCTTATATTGATGAGTGGTTATCCTTGTTCAGATCTGCGTACAGAGTATCAGTTAACTCGTAGCATGTGTTATTGAGAAGATTGGAGAGAGAAATTAGACAAATTAACATGGTATCGTACAAGCTGTTGTAATGGATCTGTCCAAAAGAATCTGTCCAAAGCACTTAATTATCGCAAAACTATTTATGATGGATTTAATGAAACTCCGTTATTATTTATTTATTTATTTATTTATTTCCATAGAAACGGTAGATTTACATAACTACGTAGTCCATAACACACTCACATTGTTTTCACAATCTTTACCGAATCTTATTAAAATATTTGAAAATGAAACCAATATAATTATTAATAACCATTTCATTTTCCCCGGAAAAGAATCAAATTATTAATAACTTCCTTGCTATTTTGCTTTTTCCAGGGGGTTAATTTTTGGAAATATACTGTAAAATAAACTTGATGAAAGCTGATGTGGTTCCCCGGTTCCTCATAAAATTACCAACATTTCCAATGGGAAGTTTAATATAACCACGTTTATTCAGTAAGTATGTTTATGCAGTAAAGGATTAATTAAGTGGATTCAAAACAACATTATCGTTGCCAATAAATTTCAACGTTTCTCACAATACTTATAATTAAAAATAGAGAAGGAACCAGCGGTTATACCAGCACAAGTACAGCAATAAACATATTGAAATCTAATTGTTATGTACACTACACCTTTCTCCAGTCTCAGAAAGAATAGAACTCTGGGTATTTAAAAAAGTGGTAGATAAATTTTATGTTATTAAGATAGCTCTGATATGAATTATTTTTTCTGCTGGAAACTGGAAATATATTTTAGTATAATTTGTGTCAAATTATGTTGGAATCTATGCTAGATATAACATATTTAACACTCGTAACATGAAACATCATAGAACTCCAAATAAAAAACTTTATTTTCACTTTTCTCCTAGTGAAACTCTCATAATTTACCTACCAATGTTTACTTTTGTAATAAAACTGCACATTCTTAAGAAAGGAGAGCTATTGTTTCTCCTGAGACTGGAGAAAGGTGTATGTATTACTGAGAGTTAAAATTGAGAATAACATTGACTGTCTGTCGTGTACGTAACCTATATCTACTGCTGAGAAGCTTAATGCTCTCTTTAGATTAAGTCGTTTTCTAGGCTTTGATGGAAAACCTGTTCTGATAGAAAGTTCTACTTATGAAAGCTTTAACTACTGTCCTTTAAAATGGCACTTTTCAACTGCTGCGTCGGTAATATCCAAAAAAGAGCGTAACACTTTTACACAACGACATTTTGAGTATCTATGGGGAACTTCTATTAATAGCAGGAAAACTACAATGAACATCCAATGGTTAAATATTTTTTTTACGTACCAAAATCTATGAAACAATTAACAACCTAAATTCCGCATATATTAAAAAATATTTTTAAACGGAAAGACCTTTAAGAAATGCACACATAAAACGATTTGATGGTCTATAAAGTTGGAACAGTTTACAACAACACCACATTAAATCTTCAAAAATTAAAATTTAACCCTTCAATGCATATGCACACCTCCTGGTTATATTATACTTCCTTATGGAAACATTTATAATTTTATGAGGAACCAGGGGGTCATAGCAGCATTTTCTAAATTTATTTTACCCTATATTTCTAATAAGTTACCCCCTGAAAAAGAAAATACAGCAAAGAAATAACCAACGATTTGAGTCATTTCCGGGGACACTATGCATTATTAAAGGGATTATTTTGCCTATATTATCTATTGTATTTATTTATGTACTTATTCCTCCTGCCCCTAAACTTTCGGCTCATAGAGCCCTGCACATTACACAACACTGCACGACAGGAGCACATTCGCATATTGCATTATAGTAAGCACCTGTGGCGCGCACAAACATATAAACATGATTGTGGCATGAATGGGTACAAGAACCAGCGAGTTCAACTCGCTCACAAACTGTGCCACAGCTCCACGTATTGTATTGTATATTTGAACATGTATATAATCGGTTTGGATTAGCAAAATTATTTAGAGCTAACTTGTATAATCAATCATGTAACTTAATTAACGACTTTAAATAAATGAAATTAATGAATAAAAAATAAAATGAGACAAAGGGAATCGCAAAAAAAACTGTTCAAGAGTTTTGAGACTGCCAATTACCGGAATTCACCTGTAATATAATAACCCCAAGCACAGTCTCCCAGGAACGGATTCAAATCATTGGTCATTTCTTTGCCATTTTGCTTTTCGCAGAGGGAAATTGATAAAATCATTGTAAATATAATGTAAAATAAATTTGGTAAAATCTTATAAGACCCTTCGGTTCCTCATAAAATTGTAAAGGTTTCCAATGGGAAATTTAATATGACCAGGAGGAACGGTTATTTATGCATTAAAGGGTTAAATATTTCCAGCAAAAAAAACGAGTAGTATAGAGGTCCCGATAAATGGAATATATTTGGAAGGAAATAAACGAGTCTACAATAGTAAATATCGGAGCATGCGCAACGTTCAACGCCATTTTTGCCGTAAATCGCGCAAAGTATTAAAACATTCAGTCAACATCACCTAATTCGAAGGCTCGTTAATTCGAACTTTCACAAATTCGAACAATTTCATTATTCCTTCGGACCAATGTTGCGTGTGCAATTCGATCTAACAAAGATCTTGAATGGAAGAAAAACCTGTTTTATGATTTTTTTTTTTCTGTCCATCCTATCGCTTTCAACTCAGTCCGACTGTGAAGTTCAAAAGATACGAAAGGAAGTTAAATTACTGACTTCTTTCTTGAAATATAGTACGCGATATTAATATAGTGAAGAAGTAAGTACTAGTGTCAAAGAAATTCATTTACAAATAAAGTTTTTCTTAAATACTGATATT
Source organism: Bythotiara depressa (assembly GCA_027564595.1). NCBI lineage: Eukaryota > Metazoa > Cnidaria > Hydrozoa > Anthoathecata > Bythotiaridae > Bythotiara > Bythotiara depressa. The sequence continues at coordinate 398 of JANTOQ010179924.1, read as the reverse complement.
TTTCTGGTGTTTTAATATAAACCCAACTTTCAATAATTAGAACATCCGCTAATTCGAATAATTCGAACAAATGCGCCATTCCCATGTGTGTTCGAATTAGCGGATGTTGACTGTAATAAAAATATGTTTAATCAACTAACAAGTAATTATTTAAATTAAGCAGAAGGTTTTCGAATGTTTATTTATCCATCATAATATCCATCATGATGACTTCCTATTGTATTCGATGACTATGTATAGCAATATGTCAATTATTAATATGTCAATTAATATTAAAAGTATTATTTTTGTACTCCAACTGCCGGCTTTCCTGGGAACACCATTGCCTCTCGGCAAGCATTTTCTTTAGTGACTGTTGCCAACAACGTACTGTTGTATTCACATGTGCCATCCACGAA
>JANTOQ010179813.1:2833-14479 GCA_027564595.1 Bythotiara depressa | reverse complement strand
TAGATGTGTCTAATAGTGTTGAGATAATGGAAGTTTTTTCAGATCTAGAAGGTCAATTTAGGACATTGGTTGCAGCAACTGAGATTGGAACCCCCCAGAGACCCCCCCGGGTTGCTATTAGAAGGTCTGTTCGTTTCATCATTGGTGGTGGTAATGTTCATGGTTCCAATTTTGGAGCAGCAGATAAGCCTGATTTGAAATATAGACATATTACAGTAAATGAGGCAGTGCTTAACTATGCCATAACAAATCTAAATGATACTTTTCTACAGGTTTCTTCGCCACAGGGTCTTATGAAGGGAAATACCATCTTTGACCAAACTGATCAATATATTTAGATTTATTTGTGCTAATAGACGTATAATATTGTAATGCAAGGCTTTGTTTGCCATTGATCTGTATTTTTCTCTTTCATACCTGTACTGGCTGCAAAATGTATTCATACATGGGAACAACCTCAATATGTCTCAGCTAGGATCATACTGTATGATAGAGCTATGGTTTGCCATAATTCGAGCTGATGCAGCTCAATGTAACACTTCATTTAACCTATTGCTTTCAGTAAACAGTTTTTAACCACCCTGATTGGACTAAGCAAAGCTGACCATTTGCATGTTTCTGATCATGCCATCAAAATATGGTGTAAAACAAATGTGTGCAATTATACATAACTAAGAAATCCATAATGATGGGACAGAGTGTTACATCTGTGTCTCTCCCATATAACCATTGCTATCTCAACACAGAGGTTTCTTTATCCACAAAGGCTCGTGCCAACCAAACATGAATGGAGTATTACTGTCTGATCAAATATCACTTTCTTGGATTTTTCCTTTTCTGGTTTACAATATGCAACATGTTTATGGTAGGGATAGACAAATTCCCGAAGTGTATGTCTCAATCATTATCCAAGACTGAAAGGAAGGTCTTGTCTCATGGGAGATTACCAAGATTAAACACATTACAAGGTATGTTAAGTGCATGCAGCAATCATTGTGACAGTTAAATATACTGTAAACTTATAATTCTCATTATGATTAATAATGTGCAAAACTGATTGAGATATCTCAATTAATCAAAGATGCCATGTTTTTTCATAAATAAATATTCTGGATTGTAACCTGACATGAATACAACATTTGCTTTAAAGAGTTACTGTTAATTTGGAATTCATCCCTATTAGAGAGATCTTCCATGCTTTAAATGTTAGAACTATTTTGCAAAACATAGGAGAGAAAATATTAGATGCAAGAGACACCATAGAATTCTATATGTAACATTGCACATCTCATTTAATTGTTGTTTATTACTGAAATTGTTTTTAAAAGAATGCGCAGGCCTGCCACCTTAAACGTTTTCAGCTTCTTGTTACGTTAGCAAAATTGCGAGATAGTGTGATCTTGCCAAGTATACTTTATCAGTTTAGTATTCCAAATAAAATAATTAATATCATGTTTACACTAAAACTAACTTTTGTGGTTCACGTGTCAGATTACTGTTAATAGAAATTGTTACAGGTTTAATTTAAAATTTATCAATTTCTTGTTTACTTTTTGTGAATTTTTAATGAGTTTCCTTTAAAAATAATCTGCAAACCAATCTGTAATTTTTCACCCCGGATTTGCACAATAATTCTTAACTTATTTCCAATGAAATTTCCAATTCCAATGAAAACACATGAAAATGAAAAAGTTGGCAAAAATAGAGAAGTTTGCAGCCTGAAAATTTGAACTTTGAAAAAGATGCAAATGGAAATAAATATTTTGTAAAGAAGAAAAATTTGTTAAAAATAGCAGCATATACAGGTATATGTACCGCAAAATACTGTGGTACCGCAGAATACAAGTTTTTTTAATTGTCTTATAAATTTTGCTGAAAACAACTGACAAACCTTTCTTTTGTTGATTACTGTAGCAATATACTTGAATTAACTAATTATAGTAAAAAATGAGGCAGTTTACCAATTTTCACCAAAAATTGATATTGTTTGCAAAAATTATTAGAAAATCTTTTCTAGTCGTGAAAATGTGCGGGATACTTTTTAAAGGTCATTTAGCTTCATTCTCTATTCATGAAAATGTGCTTCATGTCTAGTTGTGAAAATATCCTATGAACAGTTTTTCTAAGACAGTTTTACTTATTTCTTGCAGTGGGAATATAACAGAATAACTTTTTACTGTAGACACTTGTTTTCATTAATTCTTGATTTACAGTAAAATTTTATGTTTGTTTTAAATTAATTAATGCTTTCTAAACTAATAGAAAATCTTTGATCTTTCTATTTGATCCTGAAAATGATTAGTTAAAATGCATCTGGTGGGACATTTTTACTGCGTCAATAATGGTACATCTATATTAAAAGTTAAAAAACAACACTCTCTTCACATATCTTTTTATAGAAAAAGTTTTATATTGTCCTTAGAATAATGAAGGTCATAATAGTTCTGTTTAAAAGTATCTCTGAGAGGAAGTTGTTGTAATTTAATATTTGTGTCTGTGTTGCTGTGTTCAGGATGCATAGCCTGGTTTCTATTAATTTGCAGTAGAATAATTAAACAAACAATTAAACACAAGATGGAAGTAAATGGGAACAACTCCTCAAATTGAAATTGTATACAATATTGGAATAATAAAGACTTTTAGATTCTTGTATTTGAGAGTATATGTGGAGTATGTGGAAACTATCCAAAGTTTGAAGAAACATTTTCAAACCACAGGTTGTTTATTTCATTTCCAGTCTGACTGTCTCCTACTACTTGCAGCAAGTGTGTATTTAATAAGCACCTGTTTAACATGTTTATAATTTGTTTCTAAACATTCCAGCGGGTGTAAATTAAATATAATTAAACAAACATGAATAAACCTTCCTTTCTCAACATAGTAAATTAATAAATCTCATTCATACTCTCTCCCACTAGAAGTTACTGATTATTACTACTGGGTGGAAAAATTTTCCTTCGTGTACTACGAAAGTCTACAAGTTTAGTTGTTCATTGATTGAGATGTTTTTGGTAGCTTTTTGTAGAAAAACAAACATATAAGACATATTTATATACACAAGAATGTGCATTTGTTGAAGTGCTGCAAGGTAATAAACAAATCTTTGTTGTTCATCACCACTAGAAAATAATTAATGATTACCGCATTGCAAATTAAGATTTCTTGGAGAAAATGAACAATCACCATACTTTTAACTAACTGCAGCCTAAACAGTTTACAAAATTACATCAGCCAATATCTGTGGAAGCTTGTATCAGTATATTTCTTTATTTTTCAGTGATAAAGGATGTTATCGAAAGTGGCAAACACTTTTGGTGTGCCAATAAAAAGTTTCTGAAATGATGGATTGTAACACATTTTCCAAAAATAGTTTACGAGGAAGAAAAACATGCAAAAAACGTCTACTTACAAATAAACATGGTTTTCCCTAATGCATCAGAGCAATAGATGGAACAAATATAGAAATTGAAGTTCCTTCCAAAAACTTATTATATGTTACATAATGTCCAGGCTGTTTGTGTGTACAATTATTGTTTCATATATGTAAGTCATATAATGGCCTGGGAGTGTTCTTGATTCTCACCACTGTATCTGAATTAAAACATCAATAAAATGCTACTTACAATTGAAATTCCAGTGTGCTGAATATTTATTGTGAATGATGAAGCTGCTATTCAAATTTGCTTCTTAGATGACCCTGCATATCATCTCCTGCTGTTTCACATAGTATGCTGTATCAATAAAAGAGAACGATATTTTGGACTTAGATTATTTCATGCCAGAATTATTATTGAAAATCCATTTGAAAGGTTAACACCTTGGTTTGGATACACAAAAAGGGCAATGGGTGTAAACATTGAGAGCATGCCTTGGTGTAAACATTAAGAGCATGCCTTATGTCATACTGTCCTGTCTTATTCTTTACAACGTTTCTGAACTAAGGAGGGATATAATATATCATGATAACATTGAAGCTGCATTTGCTTAGATTGAAGGTTCCGGCCCTCCATTGAAACAAGGAAATTATTTTAAAACTTCAGTTAAAGAAGTAGCAGTCAAGGAGATCAGACAAATAACTCTTTTTTGAGTAAAAAACCCATATAATAGCTCTGTGTCTGCGTTTTCTTGTTCCTTAGTTCCTTTAGCATTTCCTGCATTTAATCTCGGCTTTGAGACAAAACCGACTGCATGATGATGCAGTTGAAACTGACAATGTGGTAACAAGCAATAAATGTTGCTTCTCCATTAGTCACATTAGATGGTGTTTGTATAGAGATGTTGTGTCTTCGCAGCTTTCCAAATCATTTGAGATCATTTCTATAGCAGGTGATCTAGCTCAGAACTCAGAAAAGAAGTCATAAAAAGTTGCAACCACCCTTTGACGTCCAGTATCTGACATCTTCGTATATTTTGTTGTAATTTGCTTGATTTTAGATACAATTATTGTTATTTTGAAAATACAGTTTTTCACGCAGTTAAGCTTTGTCTTATTTGGTTAGAAATGTTTTCTAAAATGTTTTGAAGATTTATTCATGCTTTTCTTTCACATTTTACCTATCAATTCCATTTTTTTAAATCTCTAACAATTTCTAAAAGTAGTCTGTCCATATCAGGTTAATATTAACCTCCTTCTTGTTTGATATTATGCTGACTTTTCATGGCTAACAATTTTCAACAGAAGTGAATTGTCAAACATCAATCATGTTACTTACAATGTAAAGGTCACATTTGACTGGTTAAGTTTTTATAAAAATATGAAAATACACTTGCTGATGTTGCTGATAAATTATGTAATATAAATGAGTGAAAACATGAGAACAGAAAAGCCTGATAAATTCAACTAAAATGTTTTCTTAGTGTAAAAACTTGAATCTAACATAATTTTAATCCGTAATTATATTTTCCAGATTCATATGAATCCACAAAACTGCTCAAGTGTAAACATATATAGTTTCCATTAAGTAAAGCATCATCTTGTATGGTGTGTCTCATTAGCACTCATTGACAAAGACAATGAAAGTTCATACTTACTCTTATCCAATTATCTGCATTTCTAGTTCAAATTCACTATTGTGCCAATTAAAGGCTGATTTATGTTTTTTTTACGGTTTTAAATACTTTTACTCTCCCATAGTGCCTTCAGTTGGAGAAAATGACTTAAGTTTATTTAATATAACCTCAATATGTAGCAATTTCATTACATGTATATGAAACATATCTTTCTTTCTTTGAATGTTATAAAAGGGTTGACAAATCATATACGTGCATACGCGACGTGTTTCAAAATTGTTATTTTAATTTAAAAGTATGTACGCTATTTTAATGATATATGTGAACATATGCTGCTTTTGATACTGATTAATGTGTGGAAAATTGCTTCTAGCTTATACACATGCCATGCTCAAGATGAAACATACATTAAAAATTACAGCTAATGCCCCATTATTAATCTTCCATGAGGAAACTTTGCCGATATGTGGTAATAACAACAAGCTCCTCCTATATATTATTTTGATATTGAAAATTGTGATTACAAATTTTGGGAATGAGGTTGGTTTTCAATGCTTAATAATGTCAGTTTTGCTCTTTAATGAATATGGCAAGTTTAATACCAATACATTGTGTTTGGTGAGAATTTAAAAAATGGCGGCGAGCTCTTCACATGCGTAGTTTTCTTCAGAATGTCGTCTTGTCATGTAATCTCTGTGATAAAAGGTGCATAAATATTTGTTTTTTCAGTGACTAGAGGAATGAAAGCTTTTTCTATGCTATGTAGTTTTAATTTAATGCTTGCAAATGCATTTTCCAACAAAATAGAGCTTTAAAAATGCAAAGTATTTGCCCTTGGTGCCCCTCGCGGAGATACTGACAAAAAGATAACATTGAAATCTTGCCAAATTTTTGCAAATCACTTTTTTTGTGCTAATTCGACCCCTGTATTAGATTATTATTTTCTTGGTATCAGGTTAGGAGAAAATCATTAGTTTCCACAAGGATATGAAAGTCTTTCATGTAAGGATGTTATATAATTGGCATAAGTTAATAATATTTAATGTATGTTGTATATTAAATTTGAATACAGCAACGTACGAGGCTTGAAAATGGTTTGACAACCCCTGTATAAGAATATTGATTAACCCTCTTTTGGGATGGTGGTTATTTTGCCACCCCTATCAGTGTGTTATTTGAACTAATTTATTCTACTCTGTTGTAATTGTTAGTGTTTTTTTCCCATTGTACATAAAATGCTGACGATTTCATCAATATTGATATTATAAAGAAATTTTAGACTATATTTTTGAAATGGAAATATGTGTTTTTATCTATCTATATAAACAATAGTTCTATAAACAATAGTTCTTGTACCTACTGACTTGCATTGTTATGTTATGATTATTTCTGGTTGTATTAGGCATCGTCGTCATTTTATGTGTTTAATTTGTTTATTCAAAGGCTTCCTTAAAGAAGCTGGGGACCTTATATTTTACTATAGAAAAATAATTGTTTTTGTTTTTATGTCTGGTTTTCTATACAGTTGATCATTTATACCTGGAGGAGCAGGGATGCTAAGTTTATTTAATACTCAGTCTGTGGGCCCAACACACTTGACTCCTTCCTGAGTTTGATCAAAGGGAGCATTGCAGGTGGGGGCTTGGCTAACTTGATCTTGCCTTTTGAATTCTGTTTTTTTTTGTTTTGTTTAAAGTGATGCAACTTTAGGCCATGGCATATGATGTTGTAGCGTCAGATAATTTTTGGTGCATTGAATACAATGTTTTAATATAGACTAATATCATCCAGTTCAGTGTTTTAATATTGACTGATAATATCTGGTTTGTCTTTGACAAGGATTAGCATTTTGTAATGTTAAAAGTGAATGATTCCTGTCATAAACAATGCTTACCTCCTTTTGCCCTCTAATTTAATTCAGTGATAACTTTGTTCTGGTTGTGTTTCCCATAATGTATTTGCTGCCATTCACATGTTATTACTTTATGTTAATTAAGTTAATAATAAGCTTGATATGTACAGTCTTACTGTAAAAGAGGTCCCATCTGGGCCTGGTTAGCTGACATTTATTTGTGCCTTTCATTTTCAATTTGAAATTCAAAAGAAAAATTTCTTTATTTTTATTTCCCACTTTATTTTATTTTCTTCCTTACATAGAGAACCTTTAAATCCACCATTATTGAGTTTGAGTTTGCAGGTAGTTTGTGTTGGTGTGAAGTTGATGGTTAAAATGGCAATTAATCTTTTTCATATGCTGCTAAAGTTTTTCCAAATATAAACATAAAGAAGATATTATTAGAGCTCTGTAATTCTGTGTGAATTCATTCATCCTTTCATCCACGAAGAGAGGATTGGAGTAAATAAATAAAGTCCTCCAATAAATATTTGCTGAAATTATTGTTGAAAAAGTCAACTGAAAGAATATAATGTAGATAAATAGTGCACATTACTCTTTTAATGGTGAACCAAGGTTTTCAAAATAAAAACTGAAGCTATGGCCACCTATAGGTAATAGTTCATTCATCGTCATCCACCGCATTTTGTTTTACATATTAAAGTATTGCCGCATTTTGTTTAGATAATAAATATGTGCAGTTCTGCTGTTTTATTTATTTTTAATCTTTTTCTAGCTTTCCAGATTTTAATTCCTAGCATAAACACTTTCCATTCATATATTTTCGAGGTTTGATTGCCATCAAAGACGTTCCTTTCGAGTGATTTCAATCTTGATTACCACCCAGAGGTGATTGATTGTTTTCATAAAAACGAGGCACACAAAATTGAAGAACATGACAATGCAGAAAACTGAATAAAAAATGTTACATAACTCTTTCTGATGTTATTTCAAAGTAGTTTAAGAAGAAGATAGCTAACTAGATAACACAAAAACTTGTCCATTCATGATTATGATTGTTTTGATTGCAAAATAACGTAATGCATGGTTAGTAAACTGTTGAACGGAACGGTAGATATAACAGTTTAAGCCACAAAAGCACACTGCTGGAGCCAAGAAGTTAACTTAATTTACTTGTGATTTATAAGAAATTATCTAAATATCCAGGGCATCCTGCATTTACACTCATGGTTACAAAATGACGATGGACAAACCATGGTCTATAGGTGGCCTAACCAGGCTCTGACAATTACTTATATAAAATATAAAATTTTGTACAAGAAATTATAAGATATAGATAAAATGTACAAGATTCATGCAGCTTTATAATTTATACATTGGTGTAGTGATAATTATTAGTAACAAGTAGTTGATTCTTTGATGTATTAAAATGTACAAAAAAGAATAAATAATGAAACAAACATGGAATTTAATTATAAAGTCAAATACAACGTTTCAGATAAACCCCAACAGGCAATCATGATGTCACAAAGTTTAGAAAACACTCCCAACTTGAAACCAGTATATCTCTAGAATGGCCAAAGCATTTAACATTGAAATAAAAAGTAGTTACCTTTTTTTACGTTAGAAGAAAGTTAATTCTGAACTTAATGAGGTTACACATGGTAATAAAGGCATTAAACCTAAACAATGCTATCTATTTTATAGTTTCTGTGTAAACAATGGATTCTGCATTGTAGTTATTGTTTATTATTTTATTATGTTTATGTATTCAATTTCATTTGTATGTTGGAATTGGTGTTTTTTATTATAATAATGATGTATTCTTTGTAACTGAAGTATGATTATGTATATATAACATAAAGGCACATGTCATGTGACATTATTTGTTGTTTCTTTTATTTTTAAGTCAGCTATGTACACTTTGATTGTTTGTTTGTAACAGAAAGTATAAACATAATTTGTTAACTATTGGTGTTTTTTGTATCATGATCACATTTTTTTTCCCAGTTTACTTATGCTAAAACAGAAGTATGTTTTTCATTCTTGTGAGAAATATTAAGTAATTATAATTAATATTAATAATAGTTTTTCAGGAAGTGTGACCACAAAAGTGGCCTTTTCTTTTCTATCTGACCCTGCCTTCTGATTCTAGATTATCCACAGTAATACCTTCGACGTAAAAGCCTATTATAAAATTATATTGTGGTGTTGAAAAATTTAGCTGGCTTTTATTTTGTAAGAAGAAAATTTCAACAATTTTGATGGATCTTGCTGTAAATTTCATGATGATTTTGTAAAGTCACAAAATTAAGGTCAGACCTTCAAGTTTATAGTGACATGTATAGCTATTTGTAATTAATCCAATTACATGTAAGCTCTTTTGGGGGTAATTTTGCAGAGCAGTCCCTTCTGCCAAGATAGCCAAGTGTTTTTGTAAAAATGTATGAATGCGAGAACAATTAAACAATGATGTGAGAGAAAAATGTTAAAGGCGTTAATGATGGAAAATTTAATTCCTGTATGTGGCTCTATGTGGTTTGTATATTTAAAATAAAAAGCTCTTTATAAAAAATGCTTACATGTAAGCACCTTTTTACTAATTTGAATCACTGATTTTAACCTCGTATTAAGGTCCATTTATGTACTAAAAATCCATTCCTATGATTGCAAATAATTTATTTCAACTGAAAATTATTTCATATGGTTAGTTTAGATGTTCTGAACACAATATAAAAAATTAGTTTCACTCCAGTAAATTTGGGCCAAAGGACCAAAAAATCACAATTTTTTTGTGTTAACTTATCTCTTGACCTATGGCAGCTATGAAGCCAGAAGTTTGAAACATGGACAATAGTAGCAATTCTGAGGTCCAGAACTAAAACAATTTAATTTGCATCACTAGGCACAAATTACAAGCATTTTGTAGGTCGTTAGCATCATCGTGCCCCAAGAAATATAGGTTGGAGTTATCAAAACTTAAAAAATCTTAGTTTTGGACATGTATCTATGTAACATGAACATATATACAAAAAACTGGCCCAAGTTTGAGCAAAACATTTTGAGCAAAATTTCAAAATGTTCAATTTTCATAAAACACATTTAAAGTTTGCAATACTGAAACTTGTGCAATATTTTGCATAAAAGTTTTCTTAAAATGCAATTTTCTCATCCAATACGTTGTATTTAACCTAAAGACCTTTCTCATTTTGATTATTTTGGCTGGCTGCTAACTGGTTAACGTAGCCTAGGTGAATGATTACAGACAAAAATAACTGGCATATTACTACCTTAAGTGTCACTAAAACGGGTTACAACCCATTGCTAAGAACATTGTTCAGAGCAAATATTGCTACAGGTCCGTTAGAAATTGGAATTTTGAATAATTTGTGGCCTTTTATGTGGAGAATCCTATATAAAATCTATTTTCAAAAATGTAAAAAAAATTGTGGTGTACCAGTAAGAAAGATTAGGTTTTATGTTCAAGATTTCATTATATAATTGAATATGCTATTATTCTATAGTTAGTATTGAAGATTTCAATGGAACATTTTAATTTATATATTATTAGCCTGTAATTTTGTGCAAAGCAATTGTACACTTTGGTGAGGGAGATCACAACTACTTATTGTTAGAGAATAAACATGTTGTTCAGGAGGGTTTATTGTATTTTACTGAAATTTTGTCACTTGATTAATCAGAGCTGAAAAAAAGTAATATATATATATATATATATGTAAAATAATATGTCTTCCTTCTATGAAAAGTTAATTACAATATTAATTTAAAGTGAGACACTGCAGAAACTTCTAAGCAGAGTGAAAAGCTCACTTTCCGTTTCCACTTATGCTTTTTTTTTCTTGAGGAAAATTCTTGTGAAATAATTTTAGAAGAAAAAAATCGCATGTCAATTTCCACTTCTTGCATTTGTTGCTAAATGAAAATTAAAAGTTGAAATCGTTTAATAAGAGAATTTAAAAAAGTGGATATTGACTTTTATCCACTTCATGAACATTTTCAGTAGAAAGAAATTTCAATGAATGAATGGCTGCGACAAATTTTGTAATCAGAAGAAAAAAATAAGTCATGTGTAGTGTGCATGTTTGTAAATAAGTTCAAAGGTTTTTCAATTAAAATTTTGCTTTCCACGGAAAATTTTCATTAACTGAAAAATATGCTTTAGCTGTAACTTATTATTTGTTTGGTGCAAAAAATTTAATTGGTTCCAAAGGTTACTCTTTTTTTATTGGAGGTAGTGGCAAAAAAAAAATTCAACCTGGTGAGTCTTTTTTTGTTTGGTATTTTGTTCTACAATTTATTTCTGTTTTTGATAACAAACATTTGCATCTCTAGTCATTTAAAAGCAGTTGTTTATGATTTTTCAAATATTGCTATGTTTTACGCAGACATTCTAAAAGCCATAGCATGACAAGGCCGTGCTATTTTCATAAGAAGCAGCATGGACTTTTTTTAGGCTCTTAGTCAAGTAAGCTAACACCAACAGCAATAACTGAAGAAAGATGATACTACTTATTATTTACTCTATTGATACATGTTAAGCACTTTGTCAAATTATCTTGAACATTGTGAATTAGATATAGTTTTGTATTCTAAATACCTAATTAAAATTGGGTAAATAGGTAGTTTTCTGATTTGACAATCTTATAACTTTGCAAAATGTAATTTCTTGTACATGTGCATTAATTATTAAGTTCAATGGTTTGCAATGGTTTCACATGGAATTCAATGTTTTGGCATGGAATACGCCCATACATGGTTTT
>JANTOQ010179812.1:0-24571 GCA_027564595.1 Bythotiara depressa | reverse complement strand
GGGGGGGGGGGGTGGGGGGGGGGGGGGGGGGGGGGGGGGGGGGGGGGGGGGGGGGGGGGGTTGGTCAGTGGACAACATATGAACCAAAACGAGGACAATGCGAAATATGCGTTTCTCAGAATCCAGGTCAGACATAAAATATAGCACTTGTGGAATTTTATTTATGTCTCCATGACCAAAAAGTTCTGCCACATTTCAACGACTCTAACTTTTGTTTATTTGAGCTAGAACACAGACATTTTCATAGATCAGCTGTGTTTTTTATTCCAGCCCCATCTGCACTAAAACAAGAAATGTTCAAGAAAATGTCTGGTCGACACTTTAAGGGAGTATACTATCGCGGGAATAAACTTTCGCGGTCTGAAAAATACCGCGAAAAGTTTGGAAATAACTTTCGCGATTGGAGAGTTTTAGAAAATTACGCGGGAATAAACCTTCGCGGATTTGATGGTGTATATTTATTGTTATTATCGTATTGTGTAGTAATTTCATTGAAGATATTACTCAGTTATAGGAAAAAGAGCATTTTTCATGTCAATGTTATTTATTTGGTTTAAAAAAGCAAAAGCGCCGGCAATTCCAAAGAGCAAAACTTTTCTGGTTAAAAAGTATTTTTCGTGGGAATTAACTTCCGTGGATTGCTGCTTTTTAGATATTTCGCGGGAAAAAACTTTCGCGGAAATATACTTTGGGTATTTTTAGTGGAAGAATCTTTCGCGGATTATAACCCAAAAAGTCCGCGAAAGGTTATTCCCTTAAAGTACAGTGGCCCCCGACGAGACTAATAAGTCCCAAAATTGTTTCCATGACAAGGGGTCACTTGATATATTTTTATTGGTATATTTACAATCAACTTAGCCTAAGGAATACAAAACAACAATATTTTTTGTGAGTAAAAGAAATATCATTGCTTGGTAAACAAAGGATTAAAACATTTGTTAGGAACTTAAATAAGACCGAAACAGTTTGAGGCTTTCCTGATACGATTTCCTGCAAAGTCTACAATTTACTTGACTCGTTATAGTGGTATTATTTCTCCTTGTATGAAAAGTTTTAATAATATCTAAAAGATTTTAGCTTGCACATGTCTTTGTGTTTGTCTCTTTTACTCTTAGTAACTTCGAACGCCCCAGTTTCCATAACATTAGTTATTACCTTTTTGGTTCGCCTGTATTCAGCCTCTTGCTGAATTGTGTCGTTACATGTATAGGTTAACACAAAAGAAAATATTTCTTCACTAGTTTTCTTGTTTTGCTCGTTTTTCAAAGTACGATAGACATGGTCAATATTTAATGACGCTATTTGTGTTGATAATTTCAGTCATCAAATCAGTTCCTTTCCTTAAATTTTGTACATGCAATTTTGTAAGAGTTTATCTTGATTGCAACAAAGTCTGCTTTCGTCACTGGTTCTCGACACAGTTCTGTTTATCTTAAAATGTGTCATTGTTGTATCACGCGGTCATTCACGCTGTCGTTTACATATTAACAAAGTCGTTGATTTTAATTAGTTAACTAAAATATGTCACAACCTTTTCGCTACATGTGGCAATTTTACTGCTCCTAAGTTCTTTTTCTTTTAAATATTAAAACGAGATCAAAGAAAAAGAAAAGAAAAGAGCTTAGTTTACTAAGCTAGGTTTTAGCACTTAATATAAAATATTGCTTTTTATTTATTCTGCTCATAGAAAACGGAATAAATGATGAATCACAAAACAGTTATAAGTTACATTTTGTTACATTCTTTCTACTCCATGGAATCGAAATATTGATTAAAAGAAGAAGCGGAGTACAAGTTTAAAGAAAAGTATTTTGGAAATCATGATCACTAATAACAACACAGGCATCATGAAAAACAGAGAATATTGTGGCTATGACCAAGTGGTTAACATAAACTTCACCTTTGGGATGCTATTCACAACAATTACAGCGATTGCATTGAATGGATTGACATTGTTTCTAGCTATTGGTGGAAACGCAATTATAATATTTCTTATTGCAAAGAATAGAACGCTGCATACACCTTCAAATGCCCTAATTTGTAGCCTATGTGTCACTGACCTTCTTGTAGGAATCATTGTCCAGCCATTATCAGTTATCATTGATATACAAAGTATCCTTATTATACGTATTTGTCCTTTGATCCAAGTGCAGTGGTATTTCCATTTCATATGTGTTGGTTCCTCTATCATACACATAGGCACTGTTAGCGTAGACCGTGTTTTAGCAGTAACACGTCCGTTTCGGTACAGATATCTCGCCACAAATCATCGACATCGTATATTTGCTTTACTGATATGGTTCAATATTATTTTTTGGATGTCACTTACTTTTATGCAGATTGTAAATAGGAAGCCTTTTTATATCATGTGCGGAATTATGGTGCTGCTAGCCATGATGTTAATACCAACAAACTATGCAATTATATATTATGTAATAAAACGACAGAAGAGAAGAGTAGCTGGAAACGTTATTAAAATTGGTATAACAAAGGAAAATAATAGGAAAACAATTGTCATGGTATTGATTACTCTGGTGTTTTTCATATGTTATGTACCTTCCCTAAATATGTTATTCTTAAGTGCTCTGTACAAAGGAAGTGAAGAATTCTACTATATAGAGAGCATTTGCGTAAAAACAGTGGTTTACTTGAACAGCTTTGTAAATCCAATCATATACTGTTCTCACCTACCCAAGTTTAGGGTGGCTTTTCTAAAACTAATTAGGAAAGAGAACCACAACAATAGTCTGCGCACCTAGAAGATTGGGTTTTAATATGGTGGAATATAATTTTTCAAAAGTAGACAGTAGGCCAATTAAAATACGTACAACTTTGCAACGAACCATGATTATGTTAACAGTGTTGTAGGTGATTTCCCCCCAATTTTCTAGGATATATTTTAGCGTCTCTACTAACAAATATATTATTACTGGGTGTGTTGCTTCTAACTGTTGCTGTTGTTGTTTTTCCGCGTTAGTGTTTCTGAAATGTTGGAGAGAGGTTGATTCTGATAACAAATGTACTAATTTGTACCTCTTTGTGATCCAAAGTATTTCCGATTAAATGGCATTCCATTTTTGTTGTTGTTGAAGCAGTTTGACAACACTCGTACATATTTCTCCCCCATCCTATTGTGTTTAGGAGGGCCCCCTTTAAAGGGCTTTTGTTATGGAGATGGGAAGTTGTCTTCAACTTCCTTTTATATTTAACGAACCTTGTGTTCACCAAACAGGAAAGACACTGCTATCTTTGCTGGTACGATCGCATTGCTTCACAGAAACCTCTTTGCCACCCTGTTTTCTTGCATTAAGGATACTGTATACACTCGCTACACATGTTCATTATTACGATGATATCTCCTTTTCTTCAAATAATTTTTTATATTTATTTTGGAAAAGAGAAAAAACTTATTAACTTTTTTTTGTCACTCGTGTAAAACGAGCTCCAAGTCCATGTGAACATTTTTTCATAAAAAACACATGCGTCGAAGCGTGTTTCTTTCCTTTACAAAAGAGTGTCTCCGTTTTTTAATATACTACTTCATTAAAGAATAATGACAAAAACAATCGAAAAATATTCATTTCACGTAACGTAATTTTTTCTCTTGAAAATCCTTTATCAATCGATAAAAATCCGAAATACGATAATAATAAAAAAAATGAGACATCGTTTTGTAGCCTAGACTTTGCTGTATGGAATGAGAGAAATTTCGTTACGTTGCGATAAAATCGCGGGGACTTGGAGCTCTTGAAGACAGTGTTTTGCTGACATTTCTTGTTCCGAGAAAACATTCGTTTTATGTTGCGTTCGTAGATTAACTAAAAAAAAAAGGATGTTTACACGCAATTTAACAAGAGACCAGTATACTCATTTTAACATTTTAATATTTTTGTTACGCGAAATAATAAAGTCACGCCTTTAATAATGGGACAATTCTTAAACCAGTATATAAATTAAAAGAAATTTGATCGGCCCGCCCTAACCTTTAATATTGTTTATAATGCCTTTTGTTAAATAAAACAATACAATTAGATTAGAACACGACACAAAAATAAGTGATCCCCCGTTTCCCGCCCTTTCCAAATTAAGATTTGTATTTCTTATTTCAAATAAATGTTATATATCACTAGAACTTTCGAATGGCATAAACAATTTTTTTTTCTAAATATTTGGAGAACGAGCGTATACGAGCATGTTTAATCGCCTCTGAATGGAAACAACCACTGATACTTGACCTGTCATTAGTATGGTTTGTTCAATTTCAATTGACAGATCTTCAAGATCAAGGTGACAGTTCCGCTCCTTAGAGCTTTTAATAATGTCTATCACTTAACACACGTTTGAGAGAGAACCCGATTAATTTGAATGTTTAATGTTAAAACCCAGTAAAGGAGGACGACTTATTCTCTCCCTCTGCCGTGGTGTTTGTGTTTTACACTTTCGGACTCTTATTCTGTTGTAGATATCTTATTTATCTTTGTGCAGGTTATTATAAGTTATAACTAACGAAGTTATAAAACTTCGCAGTAATAGTATATTTATTGGTTAAAAGTAAGTTCATAAATTATATATTAATTTATATACCAACTTCAATAAAAAGATCATGAATCATTTGCTGTGTGAGTAGAGTTCAGTTTCCTTCACTTTATCTAAAAAATAATAATAACATGACGTAATTTTAAAGCCAAGTATTTAAAGGAGCAGCGATTCGTGTGTTAAAGACTTTTTTATTGATGTTGTTTTTTATTGGTCTAATATGTTGATTATGGTTTCACAATTTTTAGATCCATCCCAGGAAAATAGCAATTTTTCATCAATAAAATTATTTTCATTAGATTGGGATCAACAAGTTAAGTTGCTAATAAAAATGAAACAAAACAAAACAGTGGTCCTAGAATAGATCCTTGTGTACAACAGTCAGTACTTCTTTACAAGTAAAACATTATATACCTAAAACTGTTCTTTCAAATATGTTAGACAAAATACCAGGTCAGGCGCGCAACCAGAATTATTTTTGGGCTGGGCTTTCTATCTAAAAGGTGCTACCCCTCAAACTTTTTTATTGGCTCTTTCCAAGTAGTATATAAAGTTGTAAAAGTGTGACAAATATTACGCGCTATTACCGAGCCTATCTTGAGATATTCCAAATAAATTTCCCGATTTTAATTTCCAGAGACACACATTTATTCCTCCGATAAGGCTTGTCGGTTTCTATTCCGGCAGCTCGTCGGTGTATATTTTGGATGGTTCGTTTAAAAAATTGAGTGCTTTTATTATATTTTTTTAATTTATGCATTTTTGAAGAACTCTGATTGGTTAGATGTTTTCATGCGTAAAAATAATTTTTAATTAGCCAGCTGGCTTCTTTCTGCAAGTAGAAGAGAAGATCAACCACCCACAAGATCGAAGAAAATGTAAAAGAGAAACTTTCTTATAGTAAACATTCTGGACCACAAAAGGATAGACAAATTAAATAAAAGCTGTGCGCTTAACTGTTCGAATCCAGCTATCTGATGAAACTCATAAACGTTGGTGTTGTTTAAAGGAAAGCCTAAATTTGGAGAGGCATGAAGACATATGTAGACATAGTGGCTAACTATTTTAGTGGCTAACATAGTAGCTAACTATATTTCTCTAGTATTTTTCTTAAATCAAGTTTGTTTTCTTCTATAACGTATATCTGATGATGAAACACTCTTTATGATTGATTCATTTAAATATAGGTAGCTAGAGTGCTGGTGGGTGGGTGTAGCTCACAGCTAGCTACGCAATGAAATGCCGAGTCCTCTTTTGTCCTCTCTCCACCACTCTAACCAACTAAATATTAAAAGACCTCTTATGTATAGCTAGGCTAGCAGCCTTAGTAGTCTGAAGCTGTATTTTTTTATTGTAAGTACGAAAACAAAAATACGGATCTTTCACCTCGCCCGACACCCATTAACGTTTCATCACGGCATAGTCACCATATTTACACAAGCAGTGATTGCATGGAAGTAGATAGAGACCTGCCACATCTTACCTCTTTAAAGCGTGGACATCCAGAAACTGCTTCCTTTATTTTCTTCTTCTATTTTTTATTATTATTATATTTGTTAATATATATAAAGTACTAAGTGTAAATTTAATGGGGGCCAGTCCCTGTTTATTATTAGGCAATTTGACTGGTCTCCTACTGGAATTCTTCAGTGAAATATATATTATTTACTTACTTACTTCGCTACTACATTTATAAATAATTTTCTATCATAAGGAGTCAACACGTAAAATCCTGTCAAAAAGCATTTCACGGTTCAAACTTCTTATTGTTTGTTTATACTTTATTGTTTGTGAATTAAAAAAATATTTATGAATTTAATTATGCAAAACGCAGTTAGTTCCCATGGAAATGGAATCGTTCATCAAGCGTTTTATGTGTTTTATAAATCGAAAACAACTTTTCGTTGACAGTAACAATTGTCCGTTTTTCAAAAATTTAACGCCATGTGCTACAAATTTCGGACTAAGACCATGCTGTATGCTCTGCCGAATATAATAAGTTTACATTAAAAGTTTGAGAGATAGCACCTTCAAGGAATGGCATAGTATAAAAAATAATAAAATGGAGTTATTTTAGAATTATTAAGTATCATGAAATTAATCAACCACAAACATCAAAACGAAGCTGACGAAACATGGTTATTCCAAAATAAACTCTAAGATGAAGTTTAACACTTTTCAATGAGTTCACGAGACGGTAAAGAAAGACGATTTGTTTTTGAAACTGCACCCATAATAGGAATAAAAAGATTTGCAAAAAAAGAAATTACAATTTAACTTACTAGTAATTCCTATTCGAGTATATACAACTAACTTCATAACTGTTGTTTATCTATCTAGACTATTCATTTTACGATTGATTTCTAAAAAGTTTTCATGATGTCCTGCAACGATTCGGGTAAAAAAAAAGAAGCTTGATATGAAAAATAGAGCACATATTTTTTGAGTGCAATAGCAGGAAGTTATGATATACACAAATCTTGTTTTCGAAATGCAGATTGTCACAGAGAGTATATGGCATTGTAAATACATTTTCCATATATTATACCGGAAATCTTGGTCTGTTGGTTTTTAAAATGGTTTTGTACGACCTTGACATTTTACCATGTATAATTCAAATATAACTTTGAGAGGAGCATAGCTTCCGTAAATACCTTGACCAATCGAGGCTGCAATGATGTAATCAATGTCTGCTATTTTTAAATTATAACTTAAATATTGTGGATTTTGTTCACTCTTTATTGCAGGATATTTTCAAATGACATCGCCATGCATTCAACTCCCAGTAATTGCTTTATGTAGGAGCGATATTTCTTTATTTTTTTGAAGCAGCAGGATGTTCATAGGTCTCAACATCGTTCTTAATGTTTTATGGAAGAAATAATAATTAGTTAGTCTTCTTACAAACAGATTTCTTGAAGTTCCTAGCTAGGTTTGGAACAATCTACCCTTGCATATAAAAATGTCTTTAGCTAGCTACCGTAACCGGGGCGGGGTGACTTTACCTATTTGGGCATGTTCAAGAATGAAACAGCGTTTTGTGACATTTTTGCATTATCACAGTTTAAGGCCTCCTGAAGGTGCATATTTGAAGTTACCGAGTTGAGAGAACTTTGAGAGAAGCTTACGTATAGATTTGCAATTAATGCTAAAAAAGATCAAATTTCAGAGGTTACCTTGTTCTCTTTAAATTTACCAAAATGTGGTGTGCTTATTTTTCAGGTTACCGTAGTGAGGTTACCTCTTTGGTAACTTGTATCCCTGGTTCTGTTAGCCTAAATAAGCCAATATTTTGCGCCCCACTTACTTCATGGGGCTCTTACCTCTAGTATACTATTTGTTGATCCATTTCCATTTTTGTGCCAGAAATGAGGTTACCAAAATTGAGATTAGCAACAGTGCTAATAACAAATATTTTCTTATCTTCTTTCTCAGGTAATGTAGAATACTATTCTAAGATAAAAAGTGACTTTCATAACCTTTATTGCTTTATTTTGAAACTGCAATTCTGGGATGATTTTCTACCATTAGTTGCTGTATTCTGATTTACCTTTATTATGTTCATGTTATTGCAGCTACAGGCATATTCACATTTACCTTATGAAAATGGCAAATTTCTGCACCATGTGTCTTTCTTGAGGTTACCAACTTAAAAAGCAAGTTTCATAGACTTGTAAGGCATGTTTGGGAAATAATAATAATACAAATTAAATAACATTTGAACAGCGTAAAGTATGGGGATGAAATTTCGTCACCATTAATATTTATCTATACTACAATGTTCTGAAATTTTCAAATTTATATATTTTCTGCAAGGGGTAAAAATTTAAGTTTGTCAAAATGCTTGGTCAAAATTCATAAATCCTGATTTTTTTCTTCCGCTTCTGATTGGGTGTTTTCAATTGATATTGTTTTTATGCAATTATTTTTTGTTCAGATGCTAAATGTATCCTGTAATTACATATCACTTGAATAAATACCTAGATAATTGTATAATTATCATATTCTAAATATTTACGATTTCTTGCAACCTAGGTAAAAAAATGCTGACCTCTGCAAAATGATGACGTCATATGGCGCCATATTTATTATTTTTTGAAAGTGTGTCTATAACTGTGCCAAGTTTAAACATTATACCATTTTCCAAACTAAATACACACACACAAAATAAGGGGTCGAAATAGCCCACACAAAATAGGATATATTGCGACTGTAATTATATCGCCTTGCGAGAATTATTTATAGTGCCCCTCCCCCACTTTCAAATACTTTGCTACGGCCCTTACGAAAGATTTTTTATTTCTAGATTGAGAAAACAAATTTCTACAATGAGTCAACGAACAACTCGGAAATGTGATCATAATTAGGATATTTTTATAAATAAATATTGTTTAAGCTAAGGATCAAATTAATAGCCCGAAACTTTGAAAAACACTGGAGAAAAATGTAAACAGGTAAGTTTGTACAAACAATAGTTTGCTATTTTATATTATAGCAATACAACAAGCAAATGTCTCCGTCTGTGCTGTCTTTTGTAATGTGCGTGTTTGTGAAGACTTCTATTGTTGTCAAGCGTTTACATCCGTGTCTTATGCCTGGATATTTTACGAAAAATATGTTAGCTGTGGAGTTTAACCCCTTTTGTATAATAGAAAATTTAGTCAATCAGGCGTCATAGAGGTAAAATCAGACCCCATTGGGAAGTGAAGGTAAACACTAATTTTCGAATACAAAACAAACTTGAAACAAAAAAGGAAATAACACGCTGAGAACCTTGTATGTATCACGCGTCTGGAATATTGCTGGAATCATAACAAACAAAATAATCAACTGTTGCCCGAAGAAAGTAACGCCGAAGCAGTTGTAAAACAGGCAGGCGTGACTACACACCAGCACTACGAGTGGAGTGCTTCAAAGATGTTAACAAGTTACATAAGCTATGCATAAATGTAAATCACAACAAACTTGGTAAAAGTACAAATATAGACACAAGTCATATTGCATACGGCAAAAGTGAGATATTTAGGTATCCTTTCAGTTGCCGTAGTTGTCCTGTTATGTTTTGAAATATAACGTTGAGTGCTAATTCTTCGATTCTGCTCTTATATTTTATTATGTTTCGCAGTGCTTAACATTTTTGAATATTGTTTTACGATTTAGTCTTTATGCTCTGGTGTACAGAAAGTTTTAGAATATTGTTCATGGCTTCGTTTTAATTTATCGTTTTAATTCATCAAACGCACGTGTTCCTAAAACATCGGAGTATTGTTCTCGTTTTTTTCCTTTCCATTCATCATACTCTGGAGTGCCAAATGTTTGGAGGATTGTTCTCGCTTTGGTCTTTTTTAATTCATCATGCTCAAATGTACCAAACGTTTTGGAATATTGTTCATGCCCTCGTTTCCGTTTTATTACGTTTTTAATTCATAATGCTTGAAGTGCCAAGCACTTTGTCATGTTGCTCTGCGCTACGGTTTCTCTTAAGTAATTTATGTCTTGTGTTATTTTTTGATAATATTATTAGATATTATCTCCATCTGATGGGCTAAGATGAATTTGTACATATTGTAATTGGAAATACGTCGAGGGTAGTTTATTATATAGCTCCGCTATGTATATGTGAACATAAAGTGACCTAACCAACTGAACTGAAGTTCAGATAATGAGCATTGAAAAGCTAAACAAATGTTTTGCTCCGAATTAATGAGAATCTGTAGTATAATTAATTAATCTGTATATTACCGATATTATGACACAAGAAAGAAGCTCGTGTTTTGTTTTTGTTACTAAATTACTACTTAATTACTGAAATAGTTTTTACGAAATGTCTTTTTGTCGTCTTTGTCCCCCCCCCCTACACAACCTAATAGATTGGTCTCTTACTAAAGGCCAATCTCCATTAGAGCGATTTCAGTCGCACGTTCATCAAAGACTGATATTGCGCATGCTCACTTAATTCTTTTCTCAATTATTGAATCATTCGAGCTGTTCGCGCGATCGCCAAGGAGTTGATCTTGTTTAAACTCTTTCAGCGATCAGAGCGAAGAATGACGTAATATTTAGAAAGATAACCAATCAGCTCTCAAGAAAAGCACACTTGTTAATTTAAATTTGGCGGACACAGAAGCAAGGTTTGCTGCTCTCCAACAACAACTCCTTCTCAGCTCAAAGATTTCAGTTTTTACTGCCAATTCCAGATTTGTCATGTTAACAAGGCTCTAAAGAAGTATTTACTGAAGGCTGTAACGATGGATAAAAACATTCATAATCGGTAAATGTTCAGTTAGATCTGGTTGTAGCAATGAGGGAATATAGATGCTTCTTGGATACGGTAGGACATTCAAGAACACAGCAAAATGCAACAAGCGTGGAAGGAAATTTCCGAAATGTTAGGAGAAGAAGGTTTACAACAAACATTCATAGATGTTTCGTATCATAGTTTACTTCAGACTAAACTTTTAGCTAGGAGTTGAGATAAGGTCTTTTATTTTCTGTTTTCATTTACAATCATCAACAACAATAACAATAACATTTATATACATCCATGTCAACACCAGATAATTTTACATTTTCTTGCATTTGAGTCTCAAAATGTTCTTTATATTCCCCTGAGTATGTTTACATTATCAATATTTTGAAATCTGGTTATTAAAAACTTTAAATCTGTGGAGATTTCCTTCCAGTTTTTTATAATTGAAAGAAAAAATCCGAAAAGTGTTCTATTCTCAGCTGCTTTATTTGTATCTTTTACTGACATAATATACTTTAAAGGATGGAATTAAAATTTATTTACATTTCTGTTTATCTAGAGATATATCTAAAGAAAATCTGGAAAAAATATCAAGGATGGGTTTACAAAATGCATTAAGAAACGGGATCTTTTAGCAAGGTCAGGTGCTAGTGCAACTAAATTACCAGAATGCAAACTATTTCACGAGCTTCAAATTTTGAAAGATTCAGTTTCTAATAGAGTAACTCAAAGCAACGTGTCAATAACTCAGCCAGCCATCCCTGATGAAACAGAAAGTGATACATTGTCAACTCCTTTTCTCCGCAACATTCAATGTTTGCCGCTGGGAAAAGAAAACAACAAACTCAGAATCAGATTGACACCAGTGAAAGCTCAGCTGGAAAGCTGGACTTAGCCATTGCCAGTTATCTGAGCAAAGGAGGTGGTGAAAAATCTGATGCTGATGCTTTATTTTGTAGAAGCTTGATACCAATTTTGTCACAATTTCCCCTCAGCATAAATATCGAATAGCGAAGAGGGAAATTTAGAAAGTGCTTTATGGTTTTGAATTCGGAGAATTATCACCATTGTAACTTAGTCATCACAAGTCTGGGTATAAATAAGTATACACTGGATACAATACTGAAAACTACATTTAAAACTCCACTCTTCTACATGCAATATAAGTATTGGCATTTATATCCAGGCTTGTTATACACATCTTTATGTTTTAGAAGTATGTGTAAATACGTATTTGTTTAAGTTTTAAAATAAATCATCACCTGTGAGAGAGTGCTTTTACCAATGAGGCTTGTTTATAAACATCACTATATAAAAAAGGTAAGCGTCAAAATTGAATTTTCGCTATAAAAATCACTCCTCTGCTGGTGATATTCGATGCTCACAGTGTAACACATATATCTATTATATGTAGTTTTATCTTATTACATCTACAATTTACAGTTCATTGAATATGTTTCGTGTGCTATTAACCATATCCCACTGCCATGGTACCCCTTTTAAGTTAAAGAAATAACCGAATTCATTTCTAACTTGCTTAGTATCCTTTGTGTATTTCATAGAACCAACCTTAGTTATATCGGTTATGCCAAAGTTTTGTGGTTCATCTCTCCAAGCACCTCTTATTGTCCCAACTTCACTGCCATGATCTACATATGTTACTAGACAATATCGATTGGAGTCTCGTTCTAATGTCCTACCACGCATCAAAAAATTATGGAAGCCAACCATTATTATTATTCGTGTAAATATCCAGTTTACCAATGAAATGGAAAGAGACAACAAACTACCGTTCTTAGATGTTTTACTTGTTAGAGATGGTGATATAATTAACAGAACAGTTTATAGGAAACCAACCAACAATGATATATAATTAAACTGGAATTCGTTTGCACCAAACCGTGGGAAAGTCTACCTTTAAAACGGTAATCAATCCTGAATATTTAATCTGCTCTACGGACTTGTATTTTATACGGAACTCAAACATCTGAAGTACGCCTTTCCTGCAAACATCAGAAGTACGTCTTTCCTGGCGTAAATAATTATCCAATGCGGGTAATCACACAAATGTTAAGTGAAGCCGAACAACAACTACGTGAAACTAAACAAAATAACACAGAACAGCCTCATGAAGCTGAACAACTACGTGAAACTGAACAAAGTAACACTGAACAATCACACGAAGATGAACAATATATCGACCAGAATAATTATGCTAATGTTGGAAATTAAAGTCAATCGGAAACCAAAATTAAATCGCTCCGTCCTTCCTTATAGAGGAAATAAGGGTGAGGACATTATTAAATCAATGAGCAGAGACTTGAAACCCATTTTACCTGACAACATTTAAACACGCATTCCGTATACAGGTAAAACTCTAAATAGCAAATTACAAATTACAAACTAAAGTTGAACACCAACATGGTTAAGTATACTACGTCAAATGTCCCGAGCCATCATGTAACGCGAGTTATGTAGGATAGCTGGAAGAAGACTATTGGAGAGAATCAATGGCCATAATGTTAGAGATAAAACTCTCACTTAGTCAAACATACTATTGAAAACAATCATAAACGAGTTATTCTGAAAGTCTTTACAATACTTGATTCCTATTACCGTAACGTCGGCTACAAACGTAAAATCGTAGAAGCCTTGTTTTTTTAAGCAACTCAATACTTCACTTAATACTCAAGGGAAGTCAATTCCTTTGAAACTTTTAAATTAATCATTTGTTTTATCACATTTTTAACAATTGTATATATATTACCATGGTAACAACGACTGACTTGCTTTTTGAGATTTTATGTATATAACAAATTAAAAGCTTTCTTTCTCATTAATTCAGCATTGAAGTTATCATTCTGATAACAATTAGAAGAACAAGTATCCTCATCTTGCGACTGTAATTATGTCGGCTTAGACGACTTCTATATAGTTTCCTCTCCCCCACTTTCAAACCATTTCCTACGGCCCTGGAGAAAGATTTTTATTTGTACATTGAGAATGTACATATCTAGAATCAGCTAAGTACGTACGACATGTGTGCCATAATTAGGATACATTTGGAGATAAATATTGCAGGAAGGTTTAAGCTAAGGACCAAACTAATAGCAAGAGACTTTGAAAAAACACAAATCCGAATATTAAAGTTTATAACAAAACCTAGTTTTCTATTTTACATTACGAAATTAATTTATGAAGTTTGTGGAAGAAAGACACTAAAAAGGAAGTAACCGAAGCAAAACAATAAATATACCAATAAACATTATTGTGAAAATACCGTAGCAGGAATAATCCTACCATATGTCATATCAACTCGTAAATCATCTCTAATTATTTTACTCTAAGGACAAAGGATGAATCATGGCAAAAATCCTGTAAGGGATTATGGATGAAGATTGTTAAACAATGTGAAACCAACGTTTACATTTAAAAATTAGGGATCTCCCAAACTTAGTCAGATTGTCTCCAATATCAAATTCGTTGAATAGAGTTTTTCCCCATTTCATATTCAACGTTAAGTACACGAGTTGACTTAAGGCACCTTTCTCGCTTACGGAATTATGGAGCTGTAGCACAGTGATAGAAACAAAGATCACTAGTTTGATCAGTAGCACTCTATGCGCAAGAAAATGAGCCCCTTTAATGCTGACTTGTGTAATGTGCATATTTGTGAAGCCCTCAGAGTTGAAATCATAGGGAAGGAGAAATCTTCACCATCTACTGTTAGTTGGCAAAAGTTTACACCCGTTTCTCCTTGTTGCATTGTTGAAGGCTATATAGTTGATTGAAAAATATGAATAAAGAAGCTAAACATAATTATTTTATAAAACAAAATAAAGACGTCAACAGCCTGAAAAAAATTACGTCATTTTTTGTTATTTGGCTTAACATCTCACTAAAGAAAAGACCATCTGTGAACACACAAAAAAACATTCCATTCAAAATGAATTTTACTTTTATTCCATTCCAATCACTTATAGCTTGTGATAAATAATTATGATAAAAGATATGTTATGAATTATTAACTTGCTTACTGCCAGAAGGAAGTATTTATTTAAAAGTTGTATTACTATAGGCAAAACAACGACACCTTGAATTTGAGTGAACGTAAGCGTAATGGAAATGTTGAAATGTTGAAACCTTTCTGGGATTTAGCACTATCGTTAAATATTGTCATTGCATGAGTTACTAAACAATAAGTATAAAGATCCTGCTCTGTCAAACTAATTTTTGTTAACAGTACAATAATAGATTACAAACATATATAATAAAATAAAATACAGGTCTTTCATTATTTTACTTGTAGAAAACAAAGCAAATAAAGTGACCAAAGAGCAAAACAAAAAAATAAGTCACGTGGTAGACATATTTCATCTAGGTAATACGTCGAATAAAAATAGATTTAAAGTTAAAGGGAGTGCGTCCGATACCCTGATCACTAGTAATAACACCAGCATGTCAACAAATATAGGAAATTTTGGTCATTTACAAGTGGTAAACTTAAACGTCACGTCTTTAATGAGATCCATAACTATTGCTGAAATTGTATTGACTAGTTTGACGTCAATTAACAATTATAACTTTTCTTATCCACAAACATAGAACGCTACATACACCTTCAAATATCCTATTATGTAGCATGTGTGTCATTGATCTGTTGGTTGGAATTGTTGTGCAACCATTAGCAATTATCGTACATGCACTAAATATAGTTAATAATCATATGTGTCCTTTGTAGCAAGTGTACTGGTACTGCAACTTTGTATGTATTGGTTCTTCTGTTGCATACATAACCACCGTCAGTATAGACCGTTGTATAACGGTAACAAGTTCATTTCGTTATAGATTCATCGCCACAATTCATCGTTATATTAGAGTTGATATAATAATGTGGCATTTCCGTTACTGGAAATTATTAATATGAATAAAGTTCAAGTTAGTTTAGTCTCCATAGCGATTGTTTTACTATCAACAAATTACGCACTTATTTTTTATAGTGATTAGGTTTCAGAAAAGAAAATTCAGTAAAATATGTAAAGCAAAGGCAATTAATAAGAAAACAACTATTATGGCATTGATTACCTTGGTGTTCCTCCTATGTTATTTACCTCCCATAATTATGGCATTATTCCGTCGTCTGTATAATGGAAGTGCAGAATCCTTCTATATAGGAAACGCATGTATAAGAACATTGGTTTATATGAACAACTCTGTCAATCCCATTATATACTGCTACCGCTTGCCGAAATTTAGGTTAGCATTCCTTAAGTTAATATGGAGGTAAAACTTCAAAGATTGTCGCACCTAGAAACATGGAAGTTTATATAATGTAACTACAGGCAAAGTATAACTTTTTGAAAATAAGGAACTAAGAAATAATAGAATAAGAATATTTACCACTAATTGGCATTGAAAGAAACAATATGTACAAACTGTCAAATGTACCAGCAAGTGTGGAGTAATTGTGATAAAAAATAAATAAATTGGGAACGATATTCCGATATGAAATCAATGTTGTGTATTAAGTTTACGCGAGAGATGGCGTTAACAGAAAAGGTTGACAACAATGACAATGACAACAACAACAATGTAAAATAGAATGCATGCTATTATGCTATTAAGAATAACGGTCCTAAAATAGAACCTTACAGAACACCATCTAACATATTCCTCCAAGTAGAATGCTATCCATTTAGGACTACTCTTTGAAACCTGTTAGTTTGTAATAATTCTTAATAAATCACTTTGTATTCTATAAGACTTGATTTTAAAAAGCAGTTCTTCATGCCACACATATTATCAAATGTTTTTGAAATATTAAAAAAAATACCCCGAGCTTCAAGAGAATTTTTAATTATTTTAAAAAAATTAATATGGAATTGAAAGAAGTTGTGATATAAAATGAGTCTTGCTTTTGAAAACCAGATTGACAAGGAGAGAAAATATTATTATTTTCAAAGTAAGAATATAAGGTATTATGAATGCTCTTTTCAAAAGCTTTTCCGCAGATAGGCAGAAGAGATATAGACCTATAACATTTTACCAAATTTCTGCTGTCCTTTTTTGTAGATAGGTACAACATTCTCTTTTTTCAATCCATCGGGGTATATTCCTGATTTTAAAGCAGTTTGAAAAATAATTTTACTGAGAAGATTTATTGAGTTATCACAAATCTTTACCATATGTATGAAAATACCATCAACTCCATAGTCCTTGTTAACATCAAGAGATTCAATTATAGACATAATTCCGTTTTCATTAAAAATAATATTATCTAATGTTTTGTTGGTTTTTAAGCGAAATGCTGGTAGGTATATGTAGCAATATTCAACCACATATTCCAGGAAATAATATATATGCCCAACGATATGTTTTATATTTTCAACCAAATATTGTATTGATCATGTGAGAGTGATATTAAACAACTGGACACAATATATGGTCAACGAAGTTCTGTGTTTTCAACTATGGTCAACGAAGTTCTGTGTTTTCAACTTACATGGTCAGCAATGTACATACATCAGCTGACCCGTATAAGGTAACCCGAAACCAGCGCACTGTTTTTCGCTCACTTCCACGTTATATACATGGACAGAAATGGCGTGTAACATGTGCTAAACAAATAATGATACAGAAGAAGATCGGATCAGAAGAGTTGTCAGAGAGGAATTAAGAAGAAGTGAAGAACATAGAGAATCGACTTTTGTTGAAAGTATTTATAGCGTTACCCAGCGCATGGTTAGAAATGCTGCGGAATCTGCTCTCGAAGAAGTTAGTCAATACAGACAGAAGGGTGGTGTCAGCAGCAGAAGTAGTCTCAACACCTCAACATCTAGTTCCAATTTGGACATTGTACGGACAGGAGATCGTCAATCTATATGTCGAGGAAAAAAGCGAATAATCTCTCCTGGCCAACCATATCGATATACACTCGATTCAAAACTGTACTGCCTGCTGGGAAATAGTAAAAACAATTGAGGTGATATTACTTGATATTTGATAGATATATGAATTAGTAAATATAAACTAGAGGACAGTAGTTGGTCGGTTGATTTAATACCAGACAGCTCAGTAATAGAAATTAGACATGTGCTTAATAAAGCTTTTCAAAAGAAACTGCAACAAATTAAAGTACAAGACTTTGAGTTTTTAAAGTGTAATAAAAATATAATTACAGAACCTGATATTGCTGAAGATTTGGAGTGGAACTGACAGTGATTAAAAACCCTTATCGGGAAGGGAGAGTTCTATGCACGGCTGAAGCACATTTCTGCTCATTCCCTTATTTTTGAAGATGATTTAGCCACAGCAAGCGATGATGTGTTTAATGCAGCCTTAGTATTCCAGGAGAATTGCAACACATCAACAGTGTTAGAACACTACATCAATACTATTACTTCAATGTCAATGGCTACTGCTGGAACCTTAATGAATCATTGGACTACTTAAAATCCAAATTAACATCTGAAATTGAAACGCTCAGAGTGGATGCACTGTGGCTTTACAAGAGCCCAAATCTCCATTGAAGATTACTTACAAAAATCAACCTGCACAGCAGTCCTTCTACGTCAATTCTACACAGATGTTTTCAAAGCAATGGAACGTGGTGGTGATGGATTACCTGCTATTTTCTGTGGTGTAACATGACATAAAATGCCAGCCAGCAATTGCTGGTGCAGATTTAATAGAAACAGTTGGCAAATTAATGGCACACTATGTACTATATTATATATATATATTATGTACTTTAAAATTACTGTAAAATGGTATATGTATACACAAAAAGCTTTTCGTTGTTACTCGTCAGTTGTGTATGCGATAATGATTGAATCTGCCTATATGTGGGAAAATGTATGAAAAGTGAACTCTTTGCTATTACGCATGAAATATACAAAAACATCAATGCTTGTCCTCGACTAGAAACTCTTGGAATATTTGTTGATATTTCTAAAGCATTTGATAGAGTGTGGCATGAAGGTTTAATTTTCAAATTTAAATCATATGGCATACAAGGGCCATTATTAAAACTCAGCACAAATTTTCTGTCTAACAGATTTCAAAGATTTGTCCTCAGTGGACAGTATTCTACCTGGAAAGAAGTAATGGCCGGTGTACCTCAAGGATCAATCCTAGGACCACTATTTTTTCTAATCTTTATTAATGATTTACCTTGTGGACTCCAATCTACTGTAAAGATATATTGCAGACGACACATCTCTATTTTCTGTTACGTTTGATAACATACGGTCATCAAGTTTGTTAAATGAGGATTTAAAATTAATTGCCAAATAGGCATTTCAGTGGAAAATGTCTTTTAATCCAGACCCTCCTAAACAGGCAACATAAATAATTTTTTCTACTAAAGTCTCAAATACACAACTTCCAGCATTTACATTTAATGAAAATAATATATTTTCTAAAGATTCCCACAAGCATCTTGGTATGGTGTTAGACAAAATACTTTCTTTCAATCAACATCTAAAAGAGAAAATGGCTAAAGCTAATAAAGGTATAGGTATTTCTCGTTTATACCAATACTTTCCCGGACATACTTTGGTTAATATTGACAAAGTTTTTTGTGAGACCTCACTTGGATTATGGAGATATTATTTATGATAATCCTGAGAACGAAAGTTTTTCACATAAGATTGAATCTATCCAGTACAATGCATCACTAGCGATAACGCGTGCAATTCGTGGGACGTCGAGAGAAAAGCCTTATGAGGAATTAGGCTTAGAACATTAATCAGACAGACGCTCTTGTAGACGGCTATGTTTTTTCTATAAAATTATAAACAATCAAACTGCACAATATCTTAGGGACATGGTTCCTATGGAAAACGTAAGTATATACAATCTCAGATCAATTAGGGTCTTTTTGATACTTCTACTGCCAGAACTGGACGGCTTCAATTTCTTTCTTTTCCTACTGTATTAATAATTGGAATACTCTTAACCATGACATTCAAAATTTACATTATTTGCCAGCTTTTAAACATCATTTATTACGTTTTAATCGGCCGATTGATTCTCCTTTATATAACACCCATAATCCTTGTGGTCTAAAATTATTAACACGATTAAGAGTTAGTCTCAGCCATCTGCGGGAGCACAAGTTTTATCCATTTTGTAGTTGCTCTATCGGTATAAGTGAATCGGTTGAACATTTTCCTTTGCATTGCCCAAACTATATTACTCTTCGAGCTTCTCTCTTTGATAATCTCATTCAAAATAACATTCATATCTTACCATTTCACAGTTCTTTTCTAGTCCGATTGTTCCTTTATGGTAATGACACGAACGATTTCGTTTCAAATAAGAATATATTAACATGTGTCATGAAACTTGTTATATAATCGAAACGTTTTGATGGACCTCTAATGTGAAAATATGAAAATCAATTATTTATTTTTTTACTGCTGGACCTTTTCTTTTAACCTTTTTAGTTTCGTTTTTATGGGGTAGCCTATTTGTCGATATCACAATAGTATATTGCAGGTGTGTTACCCCATATATGTTGTATTTTGTGAGCTTTTTGTAATATCTTTGTATATGTTACTTTCTGTCTTTGAATGAAATATACTTTTATAGAAAAAGGAAAGTCCCCCATGTGACAAGCAGTTCCACAACACACGCCAAATTCACCATCATTGAAAAACTAGAAAAACCACCGTTAGATAAAACAAAATTACGACAAACGTTAGAAAATAGGAAAATAGACAACAGGTTCAAATATATATATATATTAAATACATTTTTTAGCTTTGTAAACATATTTAACATTTTAACACTTCATTTTATTAACATATTTATTTAGACGCTTTTTTATTAGGTATTTTGATGTACACTAAGCAGGACTTAGTTTGATTTCATATATATAACGCTGGGAACTTTGTATGGTATCACATATAGCGAAAGACGTGTAAATGTCGAAATATCTATAATAAAATTGAGTTTTTATATTCGTCAAATATTTATATCAAAACACACAAACTAGACATTTTGTTTCATATATACACCACGCCCTTGAAGAAGGCTTCGGCCGAATCTAGTTGGGATACATTGCGTATATATTTACTAACTATATATATATATATTAAAAAACAAGAGTGGTACCCTTTGAAACGCCAAACATAATTTCTTGTCATGAACTGAATCTTTACTTTCTACCTTTTTACTATTCTTTCTTTTTCCGCTTTTTAATCTCAATCTTCAATGGTATAATCCAACTCAATTATGATTGAAGATCATATGTCTTTTCTAGTTCCGATGATTTAGGACTGATCGTAAACATGATTACCGTTAGCATGCTGAGAGTATGTGTATCACTATTCCGAATAATAATTTAGACAAATATTACAAAGAACCGACTAAATTTTGACATGACAATGCGATAGACAAGTCATATACGATACTGGATGAAATTCTTTTTTAAAAAGACAATCACGGTTATGCAAGAAAAACAAGCAAATTGGAATGTGTGCTAAAAATCAATATTATGGTCAAGATTATATTCTACGTTTGTTACTAGGAGCCGTCAAATTTATTTTAAACCAAAGTTATAATTAACTTACTAGGAACCTGTACAAGTCTCTGGATGTCAAACAAAATAGTCCAGTGACATATTGGCTTTTATAAACTTTGCTTTGCTTTACTTTTTAATAAAGATGCCATATCAGTTAGCTCTTTTACAAGAGAATGTGATGTAACCTGTTTTTGTAATTCGTTTTGTGTATCTACAATACGTCACACAATACAATATCTACAATACTTCATTTCACTCCACCTACGATAAGTGATTTCTCATGAAAGCAAGGTAGCAAGTGTAATACCACCAGATATCCTAGCTACACTATACCCCAGTGGGCACAACGTCAAACAACGTCTTGGTCAAACAACGTCTTTTTGACATCGAATAAACGTCAAAGACGTCGATCTAACAATGTTTCGACGTCTTGTGACCATGATGTGCCCACTGGGACCATTCTCGATTAATAGATACTGTAAGATAAATAGTTCAATATCGTTGTTAAACATCAGAGGGAGATGCAACAATTAACGAGAGACCATAAGCAACCCTACGGGGTAAAGTAAGATATCCTATTGTTGTCATCGTACGTACACTGGCGGAAAAGTGTTACATATGCAGGAACGTCTGAAGCAACTGAAACTAATTCTAAAATAAAGCAAAGCAGAATGCAGAATTCAACAAAAAGCGTCTTCCCAGATGGAAGAAGTAGTTAGCCGCACACGACATGTGGCTCATAGTAGGAATAGGCAGCACCTGCATACTATCAACCTTTTATAAAAATTGAAAAATAAGAGAGGGAATGACCGTTCTCGTGGAAACGAGAAATCTGATCCTCTGTAGATTCATATCCTCAGATAGGTAGTTCGCCTTAATCTGGAAATTTTACATGGTGGAATGTCAAAATGCTCTGGTAGATGGCCTATTATAATGGGACGTTTCGTCGATGATTTGTTTATCATGGTAACAACCGCAGTTTGTCATAGTAGATTATTATCTCTTGACTTTTCCACAGCAAAGCACATCTATATTCGGAGCGCACAATGCGCATAGCTTCTTTGTAATTATTGTGTAGTTGGGATCATTGTGGTGCATCAATAAGCAAGAACCAGTATCTTTGGAAGTATTCTCCAATTTCAATTGAATAAGCATCAGTTTGTAAGTCAGTTACTGAAAGTCTTTCATAAAAGTTGCACTGTCCGTTGAAAACCTTTAATTATATTTCCTGCATGCGTTCGAATATCGATATATATATTAACAGATCATATTATTAACAGATCATCTCTTGTTGTAATTTGGAGTTTTACTTAATGGGCGAACTGAAATAATTAATTTGAAAAACAATTGTTTTTCTATATAGACTATGGGTCACAATGACACCTTACAAACATGCAGACTACACATGACCGCATCACTAGCTGACGAGGGCAAATATTGCATATTGCCACACTAGTGACGCAATCAACATATAACATTTAATGAGCGTGACCCCGCGAAGACAGTAAGTAGGTACCTCCACGTGAACTTCACAACAAGAATGAAATGAATCAATAAATCAATCGTCTCTATCAGGGAAAACAATTATACCTGGCACTAAACATTACGGACCAGAAGAGCTAGATTGCTTTTAAGAACAATTAAGAACAAATCAGAAAGGTATGCAGCATTAAGGTCAGCTACATTTAGCTTTGTTATTACTGATATTAGTTCGTTCTGTTTTAGGTCAACATGTGACAAAGGGAGGAAAGAATATTGTCAAAGTGAGGAAAAGATTATTATATTTTCCAATAGGCTGGTATACATTTAACAGAATAGGTTTGATCATTTGCTACACATTGATGAGTACGTTGTGCGTGCGTCTTTGTGTATTCAGTATTAAGTTCTTTTCAGGTATAGTAGAAATAGGGAATGTTTGATTAGCTGACTTTCTGCACTTACTTAATAGACTCTTCCAGTCCTTCATCGAAGATTTCTGAAGTTACATGTTCATGTTCTCTATTTCTTTGTATAGGAATAGGCTGTTCAGTATTATTAAGTAACATATGATAAATATTTGTGTCATCCATACTTTCATTAGATTCAGATTCATTGAAATAACCATTTGGGATGTTTAATGTATTGATTATTATATCTTCATGCAACATTGCTTCATTATGGACGTACTGGTTCAAAATAAACGTGTGCTTGGACACATTGCTTTGGAAACAAATTTTTATATGTTAAATATATTATTTTTACAATAATAAAGCCACTGTTGTATGCTATCCAATTAACGTTAATAATGTCAATTGGAGAATTGCAAATGGCACCTTTCATTTTTTGGTGCTTGCCCTTTTGTGTAGAATTCTCAGTTTTTTTAAAACCATTTCTAATCGCCTGATATTTATAAACTTTGATGTCGGATTTGCATCTTGTAATGTATTGTAAACTGTCATACATGCCTTTCCTAGAGACTTTCCTATTGCTTCGTTTAGAGGGATATCATAGGATAACAACATGAAAAATGTATTTTCACTAACATTATACTTGGTGCGGAAAAAATAGAAAACAGGCCAGGCAACGAGTTACAAACAACACACAAAAAATGAGGTCATTAATTAATTAATTGTTTAAACAATTGGGTTTTGGATGAAGTAGAATTCTTAGAAATGCATAATTAACGATATCTGTAAAACACTGATTTCGCTGGTCATGTTTTATGGTATGAATTATATTTGTTTGCCAATCCCTCATGTTCGCTTATTAAGTTTCTAGGTACCAACTATTTTAGCTTACATTACACTTCGTTTTGATATATATTAAATTTCCTAACAATTACAGTGTAGCCTTTAAAATCAAACGGTTCTGTGTAAGTCATGAACATTTAGATATCGAAATAAACCGATATAAATAAATATAGTTTCATAAAGAGTATCACCGTTATCTAATATTCGGTTACTTTTACGCTGTACCACAAAATTACTAACAAGTACATCGAGTGCTTGGTGAATGGATGATTTTAGTTATATGAACCACAAAACCCATTCTAGAATTTGTAGAGCTATTTAATAATGTTTAAGAAATAACATATATATTTAAAAATGTTAACCTAGCGATAAGTTGTTTTATTGAACATTGTATTTAGTTCGGCTATAAAACGTTCAAGGAGTATACATTTTTTGTTTACATTCTTAATACTAATACAATAATAACTGTTTGGTACATTCTTTACCGGGAAATATCGCCCAAGGTCTAAGTGACGACCGAGCTTGCGA
>JANTOQ010179701.1:2898-14480 GCA_027564595.1 Bythotiara depressa | reverse complement strand
TTGAAAACCTTTATAATTTAATCAAGATTTATCTGTCGCATGTCAAAAATGCCTTTTTTTGCCTTTGACGGATATAACTTGCACTGGTGTTCATTGATATGTACTTTTAAGAAATTATGTCAAATTCTTGCATAATAAGCAAGATAACTATATGTATAAGTCAAGGCTATATATAAAAAATAGTGTTTTTTCAAAATAATTCTCACAAACTGTGGCAGTCTTAAAAATTAACTCGGTTAATGGTTAATGGTTTAAAAAGCCATTAAATATACAGTAACTAGAAAAAAAATCTACATATTATTTAATATAACTGAAATATATATAATATATTTAATAATAACTAAAATGTTACCTATCGTGGGTGTCAGTCATCCTTGAAGTCCTTAACCCTATTCAGCCTAGAGGGTGGAATCCCCCCCCCCTATTTGGAATAATGGTACTTCCATTGGGATTAGATCCTTAGCAGGTGGGAAAAAAAAAATTTCTTCTATGTCATGATATTATATACCGTTGGAAAGAAAATTTTGTTTAGAAATCAGAAATAATAGTCAAATATGTTAATTCTATTTGATAAAACACGTTCAGGCTTATTTCAGAAAATTAAAGTAGGTCCCAAATATCGTAGCAATAAATAGGTGAAAATGTGTCGGATGAGGTCATCCGCACAGTGATGATGTCATCAAAATTATTTATTTGACCAAACGTTTTGAGTTGCCCTAAGTATTTGCGTGCCATGTTATATTGGTTATTGCATGTCTTTATCAAAAGTCTGAATAGCCCCAAAACACCTTGGCTTAATAAGGTTAAAATGTACTTGAAGCTTGTGTAAATGAAAATGGGGTACTTAGTAAAGGGAAATTTATGTAATTTAGGGGTTTTGAGTGGTCACTGTGTATATGTTCCACATTTTTTGGTCAGTTTCTGGCTGAAATATATGTTGCAATAAACTCTTGTAGTAAGCAAGTGTAATAATAATCCAGAGTATGATTTTTTAAGAAGTATGTGAATGCAGGTCAGTTGCACCAGGTTTGGGAGTTCAGGCTCTAGGTCCTTAGTTGCACATGATTTATAATTTTTTGTTAAAAATGTTTTAATTTGATGCATACGTTCAGGAAATATGAGCATAAAATTACTCCGAACATAAATTTATGTTGATGCCAATTTTTTAAGTAATCTCAATATAAAAGGAACTAATAAAAAGAATCTGTCTGAACAGGAAGTTCACTGTTTCTAAATTACTAATAACTTAATGTGTCCATAGATATAGGATGCTTGCTTTATGTTAATTGAAAATTATTAGTAGGTCGAAGGGAATAAAGAGGAAGATCAGAATAATTCAAAATAATAAAAGCATGCTGTGTATACCACATATACATCCTCCAACGTTTTGCCAGGAATGAGCAAAAATAGCTTGTGCTTTGGCACTAATGAACTAATTAGTAGATAAGGTATATATTATATAATTTGCATCGAACAATGTTCTATTTTTCCACTCAACTTTCAAAAACATCAATTAGATTTGAAAATAATTTTTCCTGTGGAGAAAATGGAGATCAGGTTGTTATGGTAGTTGGACATAATTTATTATTTTTTGTTAAAAATGTTTTAATAAGATGCATATTTTCAGGAAATGTGAACACAAAAATTGTTCCAAACTTGAATTTATGTTGATGCCAATTTTTTAAAGTAATCTCAGTATAAAGGGAACTAATAAAAAGTGTCTGTCTGGACAGGAAGTGTGAGATGAGCACAGGAGAGATGAGCATAAATTGTTTATGTTTAAAAAAAAAGGTTGATCTGTATAAATTGTATGTATGTGTAGTAAAACAACAGTGCAGGCTTTCAGAATACTCCTTCACCATTGTATCAAGTTTGCCATAAAAACATATTAAAGTTTTCTGTTACTTTACTTTATGTTTTATCACTGCGATACTTGTGAGTCAGTAAAATGTTTAAAATTTGTGATAGATTCCATAGAAGGTACAGTATTTTGATATAAATTAAGAGAACTTGTTGACTGGGTGAAAAAATACACATTTATAGATAAAATTCAAGTTAACTGACTAGCATACACACATGTTTTTGTTGTTGTGTTTTCACAAATATGGCTGTTTAATCTCACTCCCTCCCATTCCCTTTGTGGTATATAGTATTTTTCTTGCTGTGTGTTATTTTTGGTTTACCTATTTGTAAACATGTTTATATTATGACTTGTAAGATACACCTGTTTGAACATTGTTTTCAAAAGAAACAAACACTGTTTGTGATGCGTTTGCCAGTGATG
Source organism: Bythotiara depressa (assembly GCA_027564595.1). Classification (NCBI taxonomy): domain Eukaryota; kingdom Metazoa; phylum Cnidaria; class Hydrozoa; order Anthoathecata; family Bythotiaridae; genus Bythotiara; species Bythotiara depressa. The sequence continues at coordinate 12,196 of JANTOQ010179701.1, read as the reverse complement.
GTCCTGTATTAGTGCATAGGAGGTGCATACTGGTGGTGGTAGTCTATTTCTGTATGTCATTTTCTCATTCAGGGATGTAGTATAGAATTATCTGTAACAAGATGTGTTGTGTCCGGAGGACTTACTCAGTTTGCAGCAACAGAGTGCATTAGTCTCTTTTGCTTTATGAAGGCTCTCTCTCTCTCTCTTGTGGGAACTATTATATGGTGTTTCATTATGGATCACCAATACCAATAGGATAGTGTAATACCCATGGACCAACTTTATAATTTATTATAACATAACATTGTATAGATCATCAATATCATTTAGCATGGTGTACCAATTTTGTTGATTACAATTTACTATTCATTTTTAAGTATTATGACTTTGAGGATTACTCATCTTGTTACTTCAAGCAACATTGATATACTTACATGCTCTCTAATCTTCCCAAATATTTTGTTTTTTATTTCTATCGACCACACTTCATATATTTATTATAATTATATTTATATAATTAAATTTATATTGTATTTTATAATCATAATTAATATAAGGTCATTATATTTATACAATTATAAGTACATTACACATTACATGGCAGCTGCAGGAAGAAAGTAAAACAATCAAATGAATAATTTGTGTTTATGTTTCTTTCTCTGGTCACATGATTTTATTTTAGTCCTTTAATGCATAGTGTCCCCAGAAAGGAATCAAGTTATTGGTTATCTTATATACTGCCAATATATTTCTTGGATGGATGAGTCATAGATAGATTAATGTATACCAAAGGGTAAGAATATGAGTAAATGTCTTTATTCGTGGGTTGCAATTATGAAATACATTTTGATCAAAATTGAAGTGTTGTATATTTGAATTGTGATTTATAACATACATAAAAATTGTTTTTACTCTTATAAATATGACAACAAATCGTTATTTAAAGAAAATATATGACCTAATTTTCTCTTTATAACTTTATCTTTTTTCCAATTATTGGGGAAAAAAGCTGATGCGACCCCTTGTTTCCTCGTAAATCTATAAAGGTTTACAATGGAGAGTTTATTATAACCAGGAGGTATGCTTTTATGCATTAAAATGTTAAAGGATTAGTAAGCAATTTTAGGTATGATTCATTAACCACTACAAATCTTTCCATGATTAACATTTTTATGTCAGACATTTTCAGTAAAATATATAGATAAATTATCAGTCTTCTTACTTTGCAAAATGCGTTACTTACATATAAAAATGTTTGAAAAACTCCCTCACCCTTTTATTCTTTTATATTTCATGATCAATACTATTTAAAGAAAAAATGAGACAGTTTTGTAGAGCAAAGATCACTTATTCTTACTATGTTGAAAGTAACATTTCCTGAGTTTTTCTTGTACATTTTCAATCTTCATAGTTAGGGAATGACATGAAGAAATCTTTATGAGAAAGAAGTTTTAAAGTTTATCACAGGTTAATAACTTAAAACAAAGAACTAATTAAGATTGCAGCTGCTTATGTTCCATGGAGGTGGGTTTGTTTACTCATCTTTTAGTATAGTTTTGTATAAGAAAGAAAATGAAGGGGAAATGTTTATTACCATAGTCACAGGTTAGTACAAACATTTGCAAGATTAATCTCTCTTTTATACTTTGGGTCTTTTCTGGTGAGAAATTTATATTTCTAATTTTAAATAAATATTCTATGATGAAAATTTATATTTCTAATTTTAAATAAATATTCTATGCAAAATACTCTTTTTTCTCAAAAATATCTATTCAAAGGTCCTTAAGTATAATTTCCACAAACTTGTTTTACCCTATTGCCTTTCCTCTAGATGTATCACCAAGTTTTTTTATCAGGGGGGGGGGAGGTATCGATACGGGGTGTATATTTTATCAACAATGTTCTCAATGCATTGATTCTAATATGTGTTAATGTCAATATCAATATCATCGTATTAAGTCAATACATCAATATTTGTAAAAACAAACATAAGTTTGCAGATAAAATGGACCCTTATCCTTTATGACCCCATTTTTGTTTTTAAAGTGTCCACCAAGGCCCAGAAGGGCAGAAATAGTGTTGAATCATCATGGGCACGAAACGTTAAAACAGCATGCATTACAACATGTTTTAGTTACCAATATATAATGATGTTTGGATGTAAAATAAATGAAACTAATAGAACTAAGATGTGTTTAATTTCTTTAATTCCTTTTCCCGTTATTCTGTTTTTACGATGCCATCTACTATATATTTCTATTCCCAGTTTGGGAAAATAATTCCTAACTATTTCCTGTATGGATCACAGTCACACACAATGACTACACTACAAGCATGCAAGCACTAGGGAATGTGAAGCATGTGAAAACTTGAATCATGTGGTGCACATTACTTAGCAGACTCATTAAACAAATATGATTTTAAAATTTCTTATGCTTCTAAAATGTGATTTTTCTTTTGGAAATTAATATAATTATTTGAAGGCCGAATAAATCCCTTGAAGATATAGAATTCAAAATGGAGCAATATGATTGGGTATATTTGTAGAGATTTGGTGCATTTAGCTGAGTTAAAGTTTCTGAAAACAATGACAAGCTTGCATGGAAGATATTGGTATTGTCAGTCCAGGGAACTCGTAGTAATATATATATTTACATATGAATGTTTTATTCGTATTATTTGTCTAGTTTCGTATAAGAAGACGTCCTCTTATCTGTACTCTATCTTTCTCTTTATCTTTCAAACTTTATATTATCTATCTTACATGTAGTGCTCTTGAACTACAGTGTATAACAACTACTCTCTTTCCTTTCTTCTTCCCATGGTACATTAATCCCTTTAATTAGGATCTTCTAAAGAACACTTGTACCCTACTATTTGATTATTCTTTTCTTATATCATGTAGCTCTTGGAGTATATATAAGAAAAGGAATAATCGAATAGTAGAGTACAAGCTGACTGTTGGTACTTCTTAAATAATGTTATGTGATATTCTACCATCATGTATTTATGTTTGTATGTATTGTGTTCTTGTAGTGTCTAAGTAACATCTAGCTCCTCATGAAAGAGTAGCCCATAATGGACAATATTAGGTAGGATGGACTTACTCGGCCAAGGGGGAAGAGACAGGCCTGCTATCTAGAAGAAATTTAGGTAGCCTGGGATGTTGTGAAAGGTAAGTTACTATCGAGTAGCTTCAACCCGGTTCCATAGTAGATCATGTAATTGTCGATCTGTGGTTATGGTCTCTAACAGAAACCTAATTGAATGATGCGTTGTCTGGGGTATTAGGCGTTTCAAGTGTGAGAGTAAATTTATGTAGATATAATTGTATTTTTTTCCTTTTTCCTTTGGTGTGTATTTTATTCCATACGCCGGTTGATGACTTGATCTCCTTGACAAAAGAGTATATGTGAAATGGTTTTTGTCACTTTTCTTAATCTTTAGAATACTGACATATTTTATTTCTATTATACTATTTTGTCATGGGGAACATTTTATCAAGCGGCAGAGAGCATCGCCTACCTGGCTAATAGTAGATTGGTTGTAAGTTACATTGACCTATTCGGCCTACAAGCATAACCTTTGCATGGCTGGATTCATGCCCAGCTCGGGATGATTCTATGGAAAGAATGTTAATCTTCTCTGTTTAGCACTTTGTAGGAGTGCTCATAGTTCAACCCTATTCTACAGGATAGGTTTGCTCTGTTAATCTCCACTATAGTCTTCTAGCTATACGTCTGGGATAGGCGGCTGATGGGAACAGACACATTTATATGCATATGTACTCCCGATTACGTCAACAGTATGAATTCTAAATATAGTTTATAGAAAGAAGGTATTTCATTTTAGTTATTTGTTGACTTATTTACTCCATTAAGTTCATTAATTTATTTTCTAACAGTTTTAATATATATAGTTTAGGATTTTTAATATTATAGATCAATAAGGAATTTCATGTAATATATGTATGTATATATAATAACTATAAATATAATAATTTTAGTAATATATATAGATGTAAGTATACTTTTTATTGTATAGTAATCATTTAATAGTGAATTCTATTTTATACGTGTGTACATAGATCAACACGATGAAGAGAAATACAATTAAATGTTGTATCTACTCTCTTTCCTAATGTGCTATGTAAGATAATTTTAAACTTTAGATTTTATATATATTCAACAATATGATGGAGATAATGCAAAGCGATTTTATGTTTTTTTATATTTACACTCAAATTCAAAAGTCTGTAACTTTATATTTTAACCTGAAGAAGACTTGTAAGAGCTGAAATATTGTTAATAATAAACCAGATGTTTTTTATAAAAAGTTTATAATTTAACTTAACACATAAACTTACTGCCTCCGAAAAGGGGACTGAGAAATTTGTTCGAATTACATGATTTTTGAATTATAGGATTATTCCGTTATTAAGGAAATCTGAGGGGACAGAAAAATCTGTTCGATTTAGATGATTTTTCGAATTATAAGAGTTCGAATTACATGAGTTCCACTGTATATCATGATCATGCCATGTACCTGAATGATTTAAACACCAGGCTACGTTTCTAGAGATACTTCTCTCATTATCAGGAAGTGAGGTTGTTTAAAAATCTTGTTTATATATGAATAAAGGAGACTTGATATTTAAATACTTCACACATCCATGAGAAATGTTTTGTGGACACAAAAGTGACATGTACAAGCAAGTACTAAGTCGTTGGTGGATCAAAATATGAAACTTTACACCTCCATGGACAAACGCTTTTCAGGTTTAACCTGTATCTAGTTATTAATTCCCGTTTTGGAGTTTGGTCAAAGTTGTATCCATATATATAGCACATTATATAAGACATTATTAATATGGTTTTCATCACTCATCAATTGAATCGACTCGTATTCAATATAGGCTACATTGCAATCGCCACACTGAAATTTTATAAACCATGTTATTCTGCTTCTTTTTCTCAATCCAGTGTTTAGGATGAGATGGAATTTTCCATAAGTTGTCTTTACAGTAGAATATACACCTTATTTTGTGTTATATGGAGAATGCGTCACTAGTCCCTCTAATATATGGAAAATTGTGAAGTTTTTTAATTAAATCTGCCACAGGCATAATAGTTGTGCATACTTGTCACATTTGTGGCCACAAAACATTTACAGTGGATTTGTGAAATAATTAAATCTTGGTCCTCCTTTATTCGTATATAAACAAGATTTTTCACCGATCTCACTGCTCGAAACCTAGCCCAATCATTCAGGTCCATGACATTATAAATATATCATATCATTGATAAGCTTGTTTTATTTTACTGTACATCACAAAAAATATAAGAACATAATTTGTACATCACAAAAAATATAAGAACATTACAATTTAAAAAGTGGGAAATAATCCTTATTTTTATTAGTTTTTACATGACAGAAAAGCTGGTTGTGTAAAAATGGAGAAATTAAAGTAGTAATATAAATAAAGTATATATATATGTGAAAACATAGAAATGAGTGTGTTTTTTAAAAGTAATGCATGTAATCTATATTTTAAGGTAACTTTTATTTGTAGGATTATCTTGGTGATTTGTTGATATCTATGTGCTACAACCCAACATCAAGTCGTATCTCAGTAGTTGTTATGAAATGTACTAATTTGAAGGTTATGGACATAACAGGGAGTTGTGGTATGTATTTATATGTTTATATATGTACGTGTGTATTTACTTATTTGTATATGTATTTCCTCTCCTATTCATAGTGTGAAACATGCTTTAGTTACCATAACAAAACAATTTTTATTAGAGGATATTTATCGGAATAGTATGCATATCTTCAACAGAAGTAACTTTTAGAATTATAGTGCGTAATATATTGAAATGAGTACGGTGCATGATGCGGGTACGTATGTGTAATATTTCATACTGGATGCTTTAGTAAAAGTCTGAATGCTTTAGTAAAAGTCAATAAATAAATTCATTATATTGAAATTTAAAAGTTATTGTTGTTATTGTTTCCCATGGTTTGCATAGGTCACGCGAGGGCCTTTACACAAGGAATGATATTTGGAGCCATGACTAAAATTAAGATCCGGAAGCCCTTCCAGAACAGGAAATAGTAATTAAAATGAACTTCATAAATAATCAATTAATAAAAATTAAAAACATAAACACATAAAGTAATAATAAAATAAGAATCAACAAATAAAATATGTAAATAAAATATGTAAATAAAATAAATGCATAGAAACTATGATTCTAACCTAGCAACAATAACCACCCTAGAGAATACTTAGCTGGAATACCAACAATGTTTTTAAATAGATAATGTACAAATAAATAATTTAAATTATAGCTTGTTGACGAAAGCTCATTAGAACTTTGTTTACAGTCATAGCCCAGACACCCCTTAGGTGGTATACATGCTGTATACACGCTGTAGGTGTAGGTAGGTGTGTAATGACATGAAATCTGATGGAATCAATGCGGGCTAGAATTTAAAATTATACCCCGCACCCATTTGTATCGTTATCTACTGAAGAGAATTCTCTCGAAAGGTACATGTTTTTAGTTGATGTTATGTTTACTCAGAAGCTTATAAAAACCACCTTGAAGCGTGAATCGGCCTTTGATGGTATATATATAAACAGGAAGTGATTAGTTTTTACAAATTAAATAACCATACCAGGTTAATGTATTAGCATATAAGGTTAATGTATTACCGTATAAGGTTAATGTATTACCATATAAGGTTAATTTATTATCAAGAGATATGTTGCTGCGGTCGATCTCATTTTTTCTTTTGGCTCGCGTATTTTAACAATCTACTCACATGCTGTCAATCTAAAAATTAAAAACAATGTTGCATGTTTCAAGAGAGTTTTTATTAACTTCTGGTTAATTATATTACTCTTGTTTAGATCCATATGTGAAGATTTATCTAGTTTACTCTGGAAAACGCATCGATAAGAAGAAAACAAATATTAAACGGAGAGCTCTCAATCCTGTTTGGAATGAAATGTTTGACTTTGATGTTCCAATCGACAAGATTCGAGAAATATCTTTTGTGTTTACCGTTATTGATTTTGATCGGATATTACCAAATGAAGCCATAGGTCAAGTTATTATTGGTTATCGTACTGCGGGTACATCACTGAAACATTGGACGGAGATGATGAACCATCCTCGAAAGCCGATAGCTATGTGGCATAAAATTATAAAGTATTAGGTAAATATATATTTTTAAAGTAATAGACCCCGAAAAACGTACGCCGTACGTTCAGCATGCACCTCGAAAGACGTACGCCGTACGTTCAACATACACCTTGAAAGACGTACGCCGTACGTTCAACATACACCTCGAAAGACGTACGCCGTGCGTTTTTCTCATTGTTTATTATTATTTATGTGGTACTGTGGCACAGTGGTGAGCGAGTTGAACTTGCAATCCAAGGGTTGCGGGTTCGACTCCCATTCACACCACGGTGCGAAGGATGACCTCTTCGCTAGAAAAATAGGTTATATATTTATATGTTTGTGTGCGCCACAAGTGATGCTTATAATGCGATATGTGAACGTGCTCCTGTGTTGTAGTGTTGTGTAATGTGCGTGGTTGTAAAGCTCTCTGAGCTGAAAGCTTAGAAAAAAATTTATTTATGCCTGTCTCCTGGAAACGACTTACGTAATGTGTCCTATAGTGCTTTCATTTGTTTCGAGTTTCAACAAAATACAAATTTAATCACATAATTATCATAATTTATGCGTCAAGGATCTACTAGTCATGCGGTAAAAGCTCATGAATGTATGCTTCTTTGTTTCAGGCATTCCTGCATTCATTTGGAACGTGGTGACATGTTTTGGATACACGAGAACGTGAATGTCGTTGTGTTTGTGTTTTAATTATTTTCGTGTATATTTTATTTATTTTAACAAGAATGTAAAAAAACTATTTATTTTTGTGCCAAAACAAACAATTACAGTCTATAGTACTCCTTACACTTGTGAAAACATTCAATACTTTGTAAATATTGTCATAGACTTGAAACGCCGAAATCCCGGTGACGACTCCGCCATTAAAATCCCCCTTAATGTCGTTGTCATCATAGACTTGAAATAAACAATGATTCACTCTCCTCGGAAGAGGCTATAAGAGGATTTGAAAGAATCAAGCCATATAAAATTCGAATATTAATGGAGGAGAGGGAACCATCTATGAAACAACATTCATGCTATAATTATGAGAAAATTTAAGCAAATAGACCGACTTCTGCTGAAATAGTTATTAAACCTTTTATGCAGATATCATCACAATTCATAACTCAGAAACATTTAGAGGATTTTAAATGAGACTGTAAGTGAATTCAAACTGATTCTGACTTTTAATTGAAAGTTACTCCTATGTTGACATGGTTTTTCATTGCAGTCGTAAAATATACAACGCATGTGCACTGCATGACAAATATCAGACCGGTTTGAGGTTGTTGAGTTTTATTTCAGGCGAAGCCGTGTAAATAATTGGAAAAAACCCGTGAACGATTCGTGTTCGCGTCGGGTTTAATGTAAAAACACATCCATTGCCTTATCTATACCAGTCATTAATCTTTCAAAGTTGCTTGTATCTTTAAAATACATTTACCTTATATGATAATACATCAACCTTATATGGTAATACTTAACCATATATGGTAATACTTACATATGGTCATTCTCTCTGCTTATGTATACATATATATATATATAAAGGTTGTTTCACGCTTCACGAGAGTTTTAAACTTCTGGTTTAAGACATCAAGAAAATAATATTTCGTTCCAGTAGATGTTATTATCTTCTGTGTAACTATAATTTCCTGTGTGATGTATTGATTACTTGATTATAGAAGAAGATATGAACGCATACACTGTTTATTAATTATGATGCATTTCATTTTTTAATTAATTTTTACACTTTTTTTTACATTCACTTTTCACGTGTTTCACTTCCCTAGTGTGTTATTTTAACAACCATTGTTGTACTTCTGCAAGGTGGCATGGAAACGAAGTGGTCTTGTGATTTATTATGAGCTTTAACGTGCTAAACACCGTGGCTAAAATATATTTTTAAATGTGATCTAAATAAAGTAAAGTTCTCTTAAAGATGCTGTTCTTGATAATATTCAGTTGCTTATAGTTTTCTTTTTTCATTTTGGTTTGTACTGACTTATTTACCACCAGTAATCTAGTATCCAATACCTCATTGTAGAACATTTTGGTTTGTACTGACTTATTTACCACCAGTAATCTAGTATCCAATACCTCATTGTAGAACATTTTGGTTTGTA
>JANTOQ010179590.1:0-14481 GCA_027564595.1 Bythotiara depressa | reverse complement strand
ATATATATATGAAGTCCTCTGTGGTAAATAATTAACCATGAGGTCCTCTGTGGTAAATAATTAACCAGCAGCAAATATTGTTTTTGTTTTGAACGTTTATACTTGAGATAACTGAGAACGATTCACATGGCGTTTGACACGTTCGAAAAGTTGCTAATATATCAGTGTCAAAGAACTTGTTTTCATGTTTTACGATATGAATATATTTTAATTATTCATATGATTCTGACAATATTTTGCAATGAATAATTAATAACTGGTTTGCATTTTTAGAAAATATTTTTACACTAGACACGACAGAAAACAGGAAATAATTCCTCGTCAAAAATATGTATATATTGAAAATCTTACTTATATAATGCAGTGTCCCGGGAAAGGAATCAAATCATTGGTACTTTCTTTGCGAGTTTGTTTTTTCCGGAGGGTTAACTAGAGCTGCTGCTGGTAAATATTACACAAGCAAACCTCAAATATTATTACGTGCACCGGGTAACGTCTTTCACACCTTCTAATAAACTTCTTCTAATAAACTAATATAGCAGATGTTATCTACTTTTTTCTGAGCGAGAGCATTTTAACATTGCCAATATTCTAATGAATATTTTTACAGAATTAAATAGTGTAAATGTAACTAAAGAAATTGTGCTGATTTTGGTATGGATTTGGAACACAAATAGACAACAAATTTCTGCTTCCAATGTGAGTAGGTTTCCTTTTTTGTCACATACAAAATTCATTAAGCATCTTACATATTTGTGTTTATTATGGCTGCTGTTACAGATTATTCCAAAATTTTAACTTTAACAAGAACTACAGCCCCAATATTCTTTCCCCGTGTGTGATGATTGAAACCGTGCGGATTCTTAAAGAAACGACTAAATCTAGCCTAATTACGCACAGAAGAAACCACCGTATATATTTTTCTGTAGTTTCTAGTTTCGTGAAAAACGGACTTCAAAGTATAATTCCTCACTGAAAATGTCAACATTGGAATATAAAGAATCATACTACAGTTAGTAAATTTTTTATAACTATTTGAAAAATAAGATTTTGCGTGAAAACGAGGCGGGTTGTGATACGTTTTAATTAAGAAGGCTTAAGTCCAATCTCTACTTGTACAATTTTGGGCACGTTGGCGCTGCGACCAATTTTATTCTCCATTGTCACATTCCGTCCGCGAGCGCTTTGTTAGTAGGCATAGATCTAACCTCATTACGAGGGCCTTTTTTCCATTTTGACCTTGGGAAGGAAAAACCCTGGGAACGAGGTTAGCTTACAGCCAACTACTCCCGCGTGCGGGCTTTTTACCCAGTTTTACAATTTTCAAATTGGGTAATGCGCGAAAATTAGGAATGCGCGAAAAACCGAATTTTAGAGGTGCGCGAAAATTAATACGCGAAAAAAATATGAGCGAAAAATAAACTCGTTCGAATTTTCCATAAATTACGGTAAACGAAAAGTTCGTTTGATTTCTTATTATTCAATAAGACTCGTTTCGCGCAAAACTTATCATCAATACTTTTTTCCAGTCTCAGAAAAAAACAGAACTCCTTCGTTGGGTGTTAAAAAAAGTGGTAGGTGAAGTTTACGTAATTAAGAGAGTACTGGCCAGGAAAAAAACGTAAAATATATTTTCGGATGAAAACTGGAAATGTATTCTAATATAATTTTTGTCAAAATATGTTGAAAACTATGCTAGATATAACACATTTTAACATCCATAACACGAAACTTTCTATAACTCAATATTTTCATTTTCTCCTAGTCTCATAGTTTGTTTAGCTACAAATGTTAAACATTTCGTAATCAGACTACGCATGCTCAAGAAAGAAGAGCTATTGTTTTCTTCTGAGACTGGAGAAAGGTGTCAAAGCTGTCCGGATAAACGAAAAACTTTTAGAGATTTGAACATAAACAAAGTTTCTGGAAGTTGACATCCATTTTTAACCCTTTAACACATACCTCCTGGTTATATTAAACTTCCCATTGGAAACCTTTATAATTTTATGAGTAACCAGGGGGTCATCATATCAACTTTTACCAAATTTATTTTACATTACATTTCCAATAATTAACCCCCTGGAAGAAGTAAAATAGCAAAGAAATGTCAAATGGTTTGATTAAAAAAAAAAGGTGTCGTGCAACGGTGTAGACTGTTTAGAAAATTTCCTGTTGTTGTCATTTTTGACTTGAAATCCACGAGTCAGAAAATCTTTTTGACTAAACTAATATTTTCTTTAAAAGAACAATTTTTATAGAGATTAATTTAGAACCTGATGCGCAGCACCTAACGCAAATGAATAAACAGCACAAGTTTTCGATTTCGTTCCAAGGGCCTGGGAACGAGGTCACCAGTTAGCACGAAATTAACAAGAATAGCAATAGTCAACCTCGTACCCAGGATCGTTTTTTCATTATCGATAAATTTAGGTGAAATACCTATCAAACAGGAAAAAATGGCCCTGGGTACGAGGTTGAACAACAATAATAAGCATACGAAAGTTTTTTCTGAACTATTCGAAAAATTATGCTATTTGCAGTTGACTGACCGGGACAGAGAAGACTATGGTACCCTATTCTTAGCACTAAACACCAACCTCCAACTACTTGACTCAAGTAAAAAAAGGAAAAGAAGCCCAGAGGACGAGGTTGACTAAACACCGTATTAACGCATATAGACTCAATACTGATCTGCGCGTTTGAGGATTTGATATAATATACGAGCGCGAAGCTCCTGGGGAAAAAGACAGTTTCCAAAGTAAATTGAGAATGACTCTGCTAGTACACTGAGGTGTTCTTTCTTCCAAATGAATAATACTTACTCTGTGGTCATTATCCACTGTCAAAACAGTTTTGTTGCCATTGGAAACGGAAACAAGTGATGAACCCACACGCGAATAATAACAGAGTAGAGGTTAATTACGACGACCGCACATATATGAGCTGGCCCTTGCTCAAATTTTCCAGACGTGGTTTTAAAACAAGTTTACAAGTACATGTGTTTAGTTCATTGACCTGGCAATTGGAATGTCTTCATAGCAGGATGGTTATACCATTCTCACTAAATTTTATATAACTTGCGAATTATAAACGCGTTTTTTTATAAGCATCACCTTTATAAGCATCACCAGCCTCAAATTTACCCAAAATTTAAGCATCATTTAAGCAACACCCCCAGCCTCAATACGTCCATGGCCTTAGCAAGCATGAGAGACATTCGAACATTCAAAACATTCTATATTTACTTTGAATCCCTAAGCCTTTCAAACACTATTTTGAAATTTTAAATTTTAAATTTTAAATCTAGCGTTTATAAAAATCATCAGGAGAATAGTAAAAGACATAACAAGCATCACTTAAGCATCATTTCAACCTCAAATTCTGAAAAATATAAGCATCACCGAGCCTCAGAAAATGTTTACTGATGCTTATAAAAACAAACAACGTGTATTAGGTTACGAGCATTAGAATTGACCTTTACCAATTCTCATGAAAATTTCAAGTTTAATTTTATAAAAAATGGACATCAGATTCAGATTCCTCGTCAAAAAATATGCATATGCTGAAAATTTCAATGCCAGACAGGAAACAGAATGTTTGTTTTCGCTACACTATATCAATGGTCAAAGCCTTCTTAATTTCACGTGTCATGACTGGCCTCGCGTTCATGCAAAAAATTATTACTTTTTACGCATGAATACGAGGCGGGACATTGAAATTAAGAAGGCTTTGATCGTTAGTGTATCGTAAACAATCCTTCTGATTCGTCCATTATATATTAGGTTACTAGCAATAGAACTGTAGTGGTTACACACTGAAAGTAAAGCAATACATCTGTGACATGTTTACGAACGTCCTTCAAATAAGTGCGGTCTCGTTCTCCTCCGTAGTTTCATTTTTAGAGATTTATTACCGGCTAGAACTAGTCTTTATTTATAAGGCACACTGTAGGAGAAACATGCGTACGTGATGGAGGAAAATTAAATTGAGTCCGGTTTTCCTAAATTCCTTCCTGCAACTCTTTTAAACGCCAATAAAACCTCTGTGAAGGAGCGTATTGTAAAATATGATATGCTGCTTTGGATCAAAGACAAGGCCATACTTTAAAAAACTGATTTCCTGGAAACGAAACGAGTAACAATGGCTCAAGTTTATTTCACCCAGTCCACTATATTTGATGGTTATTTTACGTACTGGGAATGAGCCTCGTGAATAATACATACATATTATTGGCTGTACAAGGCAAACAATATTAATCCCAGCTGACTAAAGATAAGAGGATTTGGAAAAAACAACTAATAAATGAACACTCTCCTTCGTAGACTAGTTTTAGTCCTTTATTATTAGCTCACGGCGGCCTACTACTACATTTGCGCTCGCGACACCCACGCTACGCTTCGTTGACATTTAGAAATAAGAGAGGGACGAATCTAGTCTATCTCCTTCGCGGCTCTTCGCGGCGAAATATTATCTTTAAAACTCCCATAGAAACGATTAAATTCCAGCATAACTTTGAATTCTTCAACGTTTGAAGCCTCCTTCCCAGGGCTTTTCTTCCTTTCTGATATATGTATGTATGGCCTTCTTATCTCGACCTCCGATATAAAAAAACGAAAGAGGCCCGTGTACGAGGTTGTGTTTCATGAAAATCACAAACAAAATCGTATGACGTCATCTGGCGCAGATTCGGGAAAGATCTGTTGATAATTTATATGGTTATTTAACCGCTGGAGATGAGGGTGAAGGATTCACACTCCTTGTTGATTGAAACTTATATTGGTTGCTGCATGGTTTGTGAGAACATTTGTAAGGGTATATTTAGCATAAATTGACGTTGAAGGAATACGTTGACCTTGACACAATTTTTCCAGCTGAGAAAAATTATGGATTGGAAACCAACCTTTTAATGGTTCCCATAGGAACATAAACGTTTAGTCCCAGAATAGGTCATTTTCCTCTATAGATTATGGCGATTTTACTCCCAGAATGGATTAGAAGCCCATGCTGAGTGTTTTATAAAATGCCCTCAAAAGCTCCTAGCAACCAGCTAAAATCTTTTTAGGCAAAATAATCTTTCAAATATTGTTTTTCCACTGAAATATCTCTGGTGACTATTTCGTGTCATTGGGGGAAACCTTCCTGCATACATCAATGTGATTCAAGGCTTACCCGGTCTCCGTCGTAGGTAGGTAAAACAAAACACGATAAAGCTCTTAGAAATGCTTTCACTGAAATACATATCTCACATATCCTCATCAAATTATGATATTATAGATCACTTATCGGCTTAGATAGGATCTGTGTATAAAATATTTCTTCTATAAGATAGCTTTCCAAGTACGGAAAACTTGATGTCTTCGTAATCACATTTACGTCAAAGCGTTTTGATAAGTTTTACTAAAATGATTAAAGACTTGTACATACTACATGTAGACAATACATAAAGCTCTTAGAAATGCTTTCACTGAAATAAATACCTCACATATATATTGCGAGATATATATTGTAGACAATATATATCTCGCAAATCGATTTATTGATTTTTAATATAAAAAAGAGAAAGAGGCCCTGGGTACGAAGTTGATTTATTGAGTGATCTCTCATGAAGACTGAAACCTTTTATTAGCCCTTTAATGCAGTGCCCCGGATGGGAATAAAATCATTGGTCATTTCTTTGCTATTTTTCTTTTTCCAGGGGGATAGTTACTGGAAATGATGTAAAATAAATTTGGTAAAATGTTGTTAAGAACCCCTGGTTCCTCATCAAATTATAAAGATTTATAATGGGAAGTTTATCACAAGCAGGAGGTATTAAAGGGTTATAGCCTTCTACCGTTTTTTTATTTACTTTTTCTTCTCTACATCTATTTTTAAACTTTTAAAATGTAAGGGAAGAAAAAATTTGAAGAGAAAGGAGATTAGTAGAATCTGCGAATTTTTTTGAAAACAAAACAAGCAAAACAGTTGTGGCGAAATACTTCTCTTCGACCAAGGATATCCTTGCTTCAACGAAACAAAGTAACAAGATAATCAGGGTTTTCATTTGTCTTAAGGCCTATCTCCACCGCGCGCTTCCAATTTTGTAATGTTGGGGCGATAAGCAAATACTTGCTATTGATAGGAGAGGGTTAAGCAGGCCACCCCTATTGTCAAATTTCCTTAAAAAAACCTCAAATTTAAACGTTTTAACAAAAAAGGTACGCAAGATATTAAAAGAACTAGGAATCCCTCTTTTGGATTAATTTAGGGCCTGGTGCGTAATTTGTATGTGAGAGCGGTTCACCCAAAGTCTATTGACATCATAATTAAAAATTTAAATCTGGTCACACCTGCTCTATGGTGCCAGTAGCAGAGTCTTACACTTAAATCATTCATAACAGTCTTCGTTCTTAAAAAAAATATAGCGGGAAACGACTTTGACGTAAGTCGTAAAAGAAGATAAGGAGATTCCAGTATTAATGCATAAGCATACCTCCTGGCTATATTAAACTTTCTATTGGAAACCTTAATAATTTCATGAGGAACCGGGGGTCTTATCAGCTTTTACCAACTTTATTTTACATTATATTTCAATAATCACCCCCTGGAAAAAGCAAAATAACAAAGAAATGACCAATGATTTGATTCCTTTCCGGGGACACTATGCATTATAGTTATATAAATGGGCGGCACTGATATACATCATGTTGTTTCAGGTTTATATTTTCCCATTAACGGATTGCTGACGCCCGGATGTCACATTTACGCTGGGTGTTTTAAATGAACTATTCAAATTAGTTTGTATGTGTTGAAGACAATTAACAAGAGAGGAAGTAGCGAGGAACGAGGAAGGCTTCCAGTTTGTGTTCCCTTCCAGCGTTTATAGTAATAAGGACAATACAACCCAACGACCCAACATTAAACAATGCCTGGATACACCCCCTGCCTATTGTAAATTAATTTTATGAAAGATCGGGGGGACTTCTCATCTTTTAGCTACTTTATTTTTCCTTTTATTTCTAATTAAAGACACCCTGGTAAAAACAAAATAGCAAAGAAATGGCTGTAGATTTGAATAATTTCCGGGGGACACCAGCTACTAGATGGTTAAGTAAATAATTAATATCGCATTTACTTTCCAATGAAACCCATAATGCATTTCTGAGGTTTTGTGCGTGTGGCTAATTGACACGAGGGTGGTGGGAGAGTGCAGCATTTTAATGACGTAATGAACTGAATCATACTTGAAGGAACTTACAAGTGGTAGGCGTGATTTTTCTTGTATAACACTTTTAATATGCGTGACATCAAATGAGTTACTAGGTGGCGCATACACAGCATTTACGAAACGTGAGCATGTCTGCACGATTTTTGCCAAGTATGTTAACACAATTACACAACACTCTTATGTTTAATGATCTATCTTACTACGATGGCTTCCTGCCGACAAAATTATACTCTCAGTTGTTAACCTCGTTTCCATAACTTCCATGTTTTTCCCCCATGATTATTGTTTCTTTAAACATCATTTTAAACGCGTATTTAAAGTGTTGACAAACAGTGCTTGGCAAGGAAAGAAGTTAGTTATTAAGGATATGATAAAAACAACCATAAACGTGTAAGGATAACAGAGCACCATTTTAAAACACTTCCCCTATCATATACTACATAAAGTATAACAAAACCGTCTGCAAAAATGCTGAATCATAACTTTGTGGTGGAGAGTAATTCTTATTCTGACAGATAAAATTACGACATAGAATTAGGGTCAAATACGTTCAGGTCAAATAGTACTATAGCGACGTAAACAACTGAAACCTATGCAAAGGAAGTTATCCTGTGTAGAAAAACGGGCATTCAAATAAAAACTATGCGATGGAACAATCCCTATAAGAGGAAAGCTGTAGCTGATTCGTAAAAACACCAACTGTGTATTTTTAAGAAATTTTCTACAAAAACAATTTCAATGAAAGAAACTTATATGTATTTTGGACCAATTAACCTCTGATATTTACACATAACCAACTCAATGAATCGAGCATAATAGATTGCTACGCGTGACGTCGAGGTTGCCATTGGAGAAGCTGGAATTATTAATTAGGAATTTTATCAAAAGCCATAATTCTGTTTGTCTTGATACGAGAACAATATAATTAATAACTCAATGGTTAAAGAGTCACAACAAATCGCGCTTCAGCTAAAAGGTCGTGGACACATCGAACCTTTCGAAGAAAGTAAAACGTACACAACTAAAAGGTAAACAATTGCTTTTAAATTATTCTACAATAATATAAGTAAACAACGTTCTTTACACGTACGGAGTTTAGCGTTCTTTCTTTTTTTATTACTTTTTTTCTTTTTCTTTCTTCTCTTTCCCTGGTTTTGTTGTTTTTATTTAATCTAGAAAGTTATGTGTTTTGAACATTATAAAAAGTTTCACCTCCGTGTAATAGTTAGCAGAGGTAAGGTTAAAACGAAGTTCTCAACGCCGTACTGAGAATTTTGACACATATTAAGCTTGATGATCGCTATCGAGTTGTTTACAGCACACACAAACGAGACTGTTTTTTAGTTACGTGCTCAAATGCAATAATTTCACCTGGTTAGTCAAGAGAAGTAGAATAACGAGGAAGTAACGTGGATAATAAATAAATTACGGCAATCTTAGTTAATTGAAGAGATTTTAACCACGCCAAGAAACCAAGTACGAAAATACTGCGATAATTACATTTATTATTCAATCCTACAAAAACACTGAAAATGGATTCGCATAACGACAAAACTTATAGAACCTTTTCAATTTGCCCTTTGTGCAAAAGAAAATACATCAACGTCTGTTCAATAAAACAACGACCTATGAGTCAAATATCTTCGTAAAGAAAAACTCAAATTAATTCGTGGATTTTAAAATAAAAGCGGATTTTCACTTCAGGATAAATTTCTGTAAAATAAAAATAAATAAAAAAAAGTTGAAGAAAATAAATAAACGAACGTGAAAATTATAAAGGAAAAAAATAATCCAAGGGAATTTCTCATGAAATGGAACTTCGGCTTAATATAAATATGAAGGAGAGTTTTTTCTCATGAAATATTGGTGAATCTACCACGTGTCAATTTCATGAAACAAGGGCTACCTACGTCATGCTATTAGAGTAAAACAAATCTTTTCCTCAAACACGATCCGCAATATTGAAACTACTTTAATTAATTAATGCTAAATAATCTGAAAGGTTTGCAGGGTTTATACATATAAATATATTTTGCTTAACCTCCGTTGCGGGAAAGCATATTATATAAAAGGTATTAGCGTAGGAGGGTGGAATAGAATAAACATACAAATAACATGATAGCACAATTTATACACAACGAAGGAGGGTGTAATAAAGATACAACTTTTAAAAAGATTGTGGGAAAAGCAGAACGTTCCATTGTTCGAAGCAAAAGCAGCTGGTAGAGAACTTTTGTATTCCAACCTTGTTTACTTCTTGAGCGTAACTGCGAAGAATAAACTTTTGCGAATAACATTTTTATTACATCCAAGTTAAAAAAAGGGAGCTATACATGTACATAACATAACACCGTAGTAATACAAATACATATTGTACAGTATTTACATGTACAACGGAGAATGGTATTATGAAAATCCACCGAGCAACGACCACTTACCACCGACCAGTGTAAACCGACCATCGACCACAGACCAAAAGTATATTTTACAGACCATATTTTCTAAACTTCTTTTGCGCCGCATTTATATATTTACGACAAACTAAAATGTTTTAGTTTCAGTTTTAGTTGTTAGAGAAGAAGAAAAGGCGATCATAAAAACATAACAATAAGGTAATAAAAGCATTGCTCCTCCTTTACACATACATGCAAATATCGTCAAGCCTTAGTGGCTTCTCACTATTTCCAGATATTTTGATATTTGTTACTTCAAAGAAATTAAAATCAAAACACATTAAAATGCGTAAATATTATCAGTTCTTAAGTTCGATATACCTTAAGAGCAGGTATACCTTAAGAGCAGGTAAATTTGCGCAGTGTTAATTTTCGCGCACCATGATGTGCGCGAATTTTAATGCTGCGCGAAAATTAGAATGCGCGAATTGCTGTTAGTTATTTTTTTCCAAAAAAGGAGAAATTCCTGAATTTCAGCCAAAAAAATTATGGAGTTAAATTATGACGAAAATCCTTATACAAACTGTGTATTCTATAACATCAACTCTAATGATAAGCATAACAAAAGTTCAAAATCTTCCGTTTACTATAGGTTTGCAAAGGTTTTTAGAAAGATAACTTGATGTGTAAACTTAATCTCCTTGATTTACTTGTCTTTGTGCTCACTCTCTTAAGTATTTGTGTAAAAACACTTTTTTTAGATGCGCGAATTTAAGAATGCGCGAATATCTCTATATTCACTGCACGAATTTAAAGACACGCGAAAAATTGTGCTGCGCGAATTTAACAGCATTTAAGGTAGGGTATTTCTTAAACAATCGTGAACAAAATTAAAATTGTTTTGATTCGCTTTCACTTTTATTTTGTTACTCTGACTAGATCTAGATCGGATTCACGGCAATTCGCGCACGGCACTGAAAAAAGGAAATAATTTATTCTACTATTAACCATGCACTAACTAAACTGCGACTAAAAAGGCGGGTTTCCACGGAGTGAATTTTTCCTGCAATCTGATTGGCTCGCGTTAAAATTCGATTGAAATTCGTCGCGCGAATTAAACAATATAAAGGAATCACCTTTTCGCTTCGCGCGAATTAACTCGCCTCGTTGAAACCCGCCTTAACAGGAAAACAACCTTCCTGTTTATTGCTTCATCTAGACACGTGGCTCTTTCATTTGAATTACGACACAAGGTTTAAAACTTTTCTTATAGAAACACTTAAAGATCAATGAAAAGATTTAACTTTTCCTGAATAAAAACTCAAATTTATTTAATAAAGTTTGTTAGCAATGATGACTCGCTATTTAAGCGTGGCGCACAAATTCTCGTACGAGAGTGACTATAATATTTATGTTCTTTCCAAAGATGAAAAGTTGTTTATTTTGTTTGATCGTTAATTTTACTGTGTCTTTCACGCAAGGATTTTCACTTACTGAAAATTTTCCACCGGAAATAAATGTTCAGTTTACACTAGTCGGTGGATTTACATAACGCCGACGGAGAATAAGCTCTTACAGTTAGCGAGCATGAGAGGTTGATTGATATAGTAAAGTTCGTATTTAGTTCACTTGTTTTCTACTCCTACTGTTGACGGTCTCGATCGATAGATTTCAATGTTTATCATATGTTTATTTAGGAGAGATACAATAACAGAAAGTAGCTGATTCATAAAGAGGAACATACGTATACGTATCACCTACAGAATCTCGAACACATTTGAGTAAATAAATATATGCAACAACGTTTCGTTACTTATTAACATGGTTACATGTTCCGTTGGAGTTCAAACTAGCTGTCCCAGCTCCCCTACTAACACATACGTCCAATTCACGGTCGAAAACACATGCCCTAGTCACTTCACTGATGTACACATATCGAAGCTGGAGGATGCATTCAGCAAGAGGCAAAAACCCGATGAGATACAATTGCACATCCTTGCAATGGAATGCAATCTTCTATATAACGACGTGAATGTAAGTAAACATACTCTTATTTTATCGCAGTGAAAACACATATACTCTTTTTTATATATAAGAACAAACTTTATAAGAACATCCAGGCTCAAAAATGCTTAAAACATAAGAACAATCTAAGAACAAGCCTGAGGCTGAATTTCACTAAGAAAATAAGAACAATCAGCCTGGGTATCACAATGGGAAGTTTGAAACAAATTTTTTTCTACATATAGTATCATAGGGTTTAGTGGGTTTCATACTCAACCGTTGCTTTCTTTTCGTCTCCACCAAATTATACATACTTCCGTTTTATTCGTCATTTTGTTGCGCTCTGATTTTTTACATTTAGGATTTGGCAGCCCCCAAAATAAGAACAGCTTAAGAACAATCTCAGCCAGGAATTCGTGTTGAAAATAAGAACACTCAGCCTCAGCCGAAAATTACTGGTTCTTATAAAAAAAAGAAGAGTGTATCAAGTTGCTATGAATTCACTCAATATTAACCCTTTAATGTATAAACATACCTCCTGGTTATATTAAACTTCCCATTGGAATCCTTTGTAATTATATGATAGAGCAGGGGGTCATAAGTATACCACCTGGATATATTAAACGTCCCCTTGAAAACCTTTATAATTTTATGAGGAACCAGGGAGTCTTTTACCAAATTTATTTTACACTATATTCCCAATAATTAACCCCCTGGAAAAAGAAAAATAGCAAAGAAATGACTAATGATTTAATTCCTTTCCGGGGACACTGTGCAGTAAAGTGTACACTTTCAGCATGCCAATTCTGTATTTTTTTTAAAGTGGACCGTTGAAAAAGAGGGCCGTGTCGTTGTCTTGATGTTCTTCGCAACTCTGTTGCGATTGTTGTGGTCGTGCGTTGTTTCTGTTTTTTTCAATTTTGCATTTAGCCTAATTTTTAGTATCATTTGACTGTTTCTAGTTTTAATGTAGCTGTCCAATTTGTTTTTCTAGGCTTGGTTTAAAGCTCGAAGACAAAAATGGATTGAAGATTTAGTGAAAAATGAAACTAAGCACGATACAAACAATAACAGTACTTCTTCGAGTACTAATATACTTCATTTAAACAAACATAAAACAAAAGGAGAGAAAAACAATGTTAAAATAATGAATGGACCAAACGGTTAACCCATAAGGTTATTTGGTTTAAAAGAGACCTAAATGTTCCTGGGCATCACCCTGATCGTTCAGTTGAATCGCGTATATGCAGACAAGGTACCACGATGACCGCTCTTTCATTCGACTTACTGATGACGTTACTAGATCATGTGTTATTGCGAAACACACCCACGCTAACCGTATTATTAGCCTTGAAATTGTTAAAAGTTCACCTCATCCGGATTAATTGGTGGAAAATTTCCGAAAGGAGATGATTCTGCTGTATTATGTATTAATCAACACTTCCTGGACCGGAAAGTTTCACAGTCAGTTATATCTCTAAAATGACGAGGTAGAATTTAAAGGAACTCTGATTATGTCTTACGCAATCTCCATGTAATAATGACTAAAAAATTGATCATATTGTATTGGGCTGTAGTACAGAATAAAATGGAGTCATCCTGCGGATGATCTTTTCAAAATTTATTGTCAGGAATAACACTACGTTAACCCAGCAAAGAGATCTATATATAATCTCTAGAAACACAAGTATCTTGAAGTATCTTGAGGTCCAAGACTAAATGTACGATATATAAATAGAGGTAAATATAAGAACTAGAGACCACTTACTATTTAGCCTTGCTAAGTTTTTCATTTAAGTGAAGGTGGGTAGCAAGTTTGTAGTGTATCCCTTTCCTTTCTGTGTTTGCAGCTTGCAGGCTATCTCTACAACTAAACCTATACCGTTCGTACACAACCCAACCATTTGCTTATTAGGTGATAATTATTGACAAACAAAATGATTTGTTTTAGAATTTATACAGAACATCGCTTATATGTAGTTTTACAGGGTTTACCACCAAAGAAATAAACTCATATTCCAGGACTTTCCGGGCATATTTTATATATTTCCAGGACTTTTAAGGGCTAAATTCCTGCACATTTGGGACATTATTTTATAAAATTCCAGGACTTTTCAAGCATCACACAAATTTGAAGTTACCTGCAGAGAAAATGTGTTGCCATCAACATAGTAAAAAAACACAGAGCATGTCATAATATCTCCTCCTTCGGGTCTGTCATTTTATAGAAACCTAAGCTAATCATACTGTCTTCTTTATGAACTAGCTGCTATTTAATATTTTATTATTTTCTAAAAGAGAAGAAATGCTATGTTAAAAATCATCATAGAAAATTAAAAAATTGAAAGATTCGTTTCAAATTTCAACAAAATTCCAGGACATTCCAGGACTGGTGCCAACCCTGTTTTAATTAATCCAAATTCAATGAAGAGTCGTATGTTAGACAAATGACCTATTCTCCAAAAAAAAAAAACTTTTTAAAAGTTCAAATAAAACATAAGCTCTGAAAATCGGAAGCCTAAGCTGCGACCCCAATTTGATGAGACGCGTAATAATAAAGTTTCCACGAGAGGGTCAATACTAACTTCTAACATTTCCGTTTGACTAAAAGCAGACCTATCTGTTATTACATCTGCAGTTTCCATGTACATGTACATAAAACAGGAATTTTAAAACTGAAATAAGTAGTAATTAAATGAATAGGGTCAGAGGATAATCTAGAATGCAGTGGTAACACTTTATTTCAATATGTTTACTATATTTTTCACGGAATTCATCCAATAATTTCCTAATTGAACCAGGTGACCTCAAAATAAAGTAACTCCAAATTCTCACAAGGACTGGTCAAGTTACCTTTTAGGTTATTATACCGAGTCC
>JANTOQ010179479.1:4193-14482 GCA_027564595.1 Bythotiara depressa | reverse complement strand
ATGAAAGTCAACATGGTCAGTGAAAGAAGTTTGTTCATCATCGCAAGGAAGTAAGTATAGCTGCAATGATGACAATTATATGTCATGTTGTAAATATTTCTATCCGAGATAAAGTTATGTTATTTAACCGGACAATCCCTTTAAGTCTTAAGCCAATCTGAAAAAGTAAACTGAAAAAGTTTAGCAAAGAACTTCTTTATATATATAGACTCTATTTCATTATTTGTGGAACTCGTTTTGATAATTTTGGCGCCTAGTCTCAGTATATTACGTGAACCCTTGTAGATTAACAATGGTGTACGGCCACTGGTTCCATTTTTAAGCCTCAAAAACCTAGATTAAACAACAATTTACAACCACTAGTTCCATTTCTAAGTCTCTAAAATGTAGATCATAGTTAATAGAAAACTATTATGAATGCTTTTCACGGCCGATTTTCCAATTCTCTAGCCTTAGAAAATGATCAGGAATGCCTTTTCACTGCCGATCATAAGTTTTCCAGTCTTAGAAAACAGACAGGAATGCTTTTTAACGGCTGATATTCCACTTTCCCAGCCTTAGGAAACTATTGTAAATGCTTTTTCATGGCCGATTTTCTATTTTTCTAACCTTAAAATATTATCATGAATGCTTTCTCACTGTCGATTTCCCGATTTTTCTGCCTTAGAGAATGATCAGGAATGCCTTTTCATTGCCGATTTACTGATGCTCTAGCCTTAGAAAATGATCAAAGTTTAATGCAAAATGGATTTATATCCTTCTAGACTAAAGATTTTCCAAGGAATTACATTATATCATTAGTAGCTTAAAACAATACAGAAACATCTATGATCGTGGATTTAAAAAAAAAACTACGACCTACAATCGATCGTGGAATTTTCTCAAAAACCACGAACCATGATCGTGGAATTTATGTTCGTGATTCTGCTTTCATTGTTTTCAAGACAATGCTATTAAAACCATGATAGAAAACCATACTTGCATTTTCGTGGTTTTTCCCATGATTCTTTTGTTACAAAAACCACAACGAAATTCAAGAAGGCTGGTTTTCCTATAGACAGTCACATTATCATGGTAGAGAGTGTTATAAACAAAAACAAATGATATCATTACTGGGGACATTTAAAAGCAACACCTTTCCAAACTTACACACTCATCAAATGTTTTACACTTGTTGTCAATTGTGCATGTAATTGTACTAGCTACATGCAAACTAATCTACCATTATCATTTTGTTTATAATTTGTGGATAAATTCAGTAAAGACAAGTGGTTACTACAAAACATTTATTTTGTGGGTTTCAAGAGGTTTCTTTTATGGGACATGAGTTTTATTCATCTAACTTTATCGGTTTTCTTGTATAATTGCTTAGTTCTAATTCATTAGGTCTGTTTATTTATTTGTCTTTCTAATGACAAGAGATGTATTTATTAAAAGACTATGTATCCAAAATTGGTATTATACTGACATCAAAGTCACTCTAGATTGACATGCCATGCTAGATGATCGGAAAGTCATTAATATAATAATAATATAAGCGAGTTTCAGTATTGTATAAGCTTATGTTTTAATCATTAATATTTATTAATTTATTTCTAGCTGCTTCCATTACTGAAGGAAATGGGTGCAACAGGTATCCTTCTAGAATATGAAGATATGTTTCCTTTCCATGGAATGATCAGAGTTCTTTCTTCTTCTAATGCATATAGGTTGGTATAACTTAACTATTTTTTTATTAGGAAAAATATGATTGAAATAAATTAAGATTTATTGTAAGATATTCTATTATCCGTGTTTCCTTTTTAGTACGCTGAAATTTCACTTATATACTTCCACTTCAGAAGATTATAAGATTTTACTTGAAGTGTGGATACATTATTTTTATTACCCAAAGCAAATTGACTAAATGAATGCATATGGTGATGTTGTGATACTGATTCTACATGATGTGTATGTTGGCAGTAGCTACAGATAACTTTCTATACCAACATTCCATCTTTGATTGATACCAATTTTATTTTGTTTGGGTCTCAATGACTTCTCCATTACATCCATGAAATGGATGAGATTTTCTTTTGTTTTTTATGAAATACAATTACTTACCTGGTGCTTAATTTGATGTTTTTAATGAAGTTAAAAAGGTAAAAGAAATGTGGTTTATGACCGTTTTAGGCAATCTAGAAATTTTATTCATCGCTGAACCATGGTGGGTACTTTGGAATTCTACGGCCTGCAAGATACTTAAAATAACTTAAAATTAATCTTTTTTTATACTAACCTAAAATGACTATTCCTTTCTTAAGATTGAATCACCTGCCCCAAAAAAAACCTTTAACTCCACGAGTTTGTAGTTTATAAAGTAAACCTTCATGCCAGACACTATCAAATGCCTTAGATTTATCTAAGAACACACACCAGGTGTCAAGAGAAGACAAGCATCAAAATTTCACGGGTTAGTGAAACATAACATGTGAATCATTTTTGCGAAAACCTGATTGGCAAGGAGAAAATATATTATTAGATTCAAAGTAGGTGTAAAGTACATTGCACATACGTTTTTTTCAAATATCTTCCCACAAATTGGCAAAAAAGAATTAAATCTATGTTTTAACAGATTTTTTTATGTACAGGAACAACATTTGCTTCTTTCCATTGATCTGGATATTTGCCTGAATTTAATCCATCTTTTCAAAAAGTGGAAATTTTTCACCAGTTTTGCAGCAATGGATCACTGCACAGTGCTTATATCAGAAATATAAGCACTGTAATAGAACGATCCATAAAAATGCCAAAATCCATCATTTGGTGTCAAAGGGTTAAGATTCACATACATTTATCATTTGAATAGAGACGTCATCACACTCATGAGCTTTGTTTTGATTTAATGAACGAATAATAGATAAGATGGTGTCTTCACTAAAATTAATACTACTTACATTAGTGTTAGTCTTATATTCAAAAGGAGGTAAAGTACAGGAATTTTGAATTTGTTTACATTGCTGGGCAAGTAATATATAAGGAAGCCTTTTTAAAATGTTCATAATAAAAATATTGTTTAATAAATAGAAGGAATTAAAGGAAATGTTTTATGTAAAATTTGTTAATATAGATTTGGAGCCTAAGGGTGGATCATTCAATTTATTGCATGTTGGTAAAGATATCTTGTCTTGGCGTCAGTTATCAGATTAGCTCTTAGTTTAGTAATATTACAGAGATTTTCTTTGTCTGTATTAGTGCGAACATATTTTTTATATGTTATGTATATTTTAGCCTGTCGTGGTATATTTGTTTAATTCCATTATGTATAAGGCACCATAGTCATAGAGTCATAGAGTCCTTATCTCTATAAATTATGGTTTTGTTAGGAACAAAAATTATTAAATACACTTAAAATACAATTAGTAAGGAATTCAATCTGGTCTTTGACATGAAGATCATTTAACAATTAAATATATTATAATAAATAAATACAACTTGTTATACTAGAATTCATACGTAATTTTTGAAAACTAATCACCTTTTCGATGTAATATTATTTTCTTATTTCTCCTTCCCTGCTCGTGCGGCACAGTTGAATAGCCATTTTGTCATTTAAAACATAATCCAAAATGAGGCTAAGCAAATAGTAAACCTGTGACATGACATATTTTGCTGCATACAAAATCAAAACTGAAGCTTCATTAAAGTAGACCAGATTGCAAATATTTAACAAAACTTTTATTTTCCAGACATATTTCTGTTATTTATTTGCAAAAAACTTACCACCATCGTAATATGTGACAGATGTTTAAACATCCTTTATAAACATAAATGTCGGGTTGTATTGCACAATTCTATTCATAGGGAGTGTGCAGGTAATACAATTCTTCCTGAACTATGATCTTTACATGTTAAAAAAAGAAACCTTTTTAAAAATACAATTAGGTACATGACTTGATGTTTTGGTGCTCTGCATACAGCTGTCACAATTACAGCCAAAAATATAAGGACAATCCACTGAAAGATTGATTCTTAATCCAGAATATTAAGCAAGAAGCTTCATTCTCATGTATCCTTGCTCTAATGCAATTGATATATAAACTTTTATGCTATTTCATAAGAAAATAATAATGCATTTACTGGGGGTTAGCCTCCAGTCAGTATATTTTTTGCTGCTTTTCTTAAGCTGCTCTGTGAAAGTGTGCAACAAATTACGTCACATATTTTTTGCTGCTTTTCTTAAGCTGGTCCGTGAAAGTGTGCAACAAATTACGTCACAGGCATAATTTAGCATATTAATTTTTTTACCCAGTCCTTTTTCCACGTTGTATCAAGCATTCAGAGAAAGCAAGATTTAAACATGACAGAGGAAAGAAGTTTTGTTTATTTTCGTTAGTACATAAGTAGAAACACGGAAATGGCAATATTATGTTATGTTGTAAATATTTCTATTCGACCTAAAAGTATGTTATTTTAGTGTACAATCCCTTTAAAGATCTTCTCCAATTAACTTGCAAAATACATCTGTTTATAAAGTCTATTTGATTTAGAATAATTCCAGACAAAATGCTCATACACAGGAGGAATATAGACTTAAAAATTTATTTTTGGATGTATAACTTGGTGATGACTCTTTTCATACAAAGATACATTGACAACACTTTCTGTGATTAGATTTGGTTGGGAAGTAAATAATAAATCAATACAAGATGCTGAGTTTGGAAGGATATTAGTAGCACTATATATTAGTTGAGTTAAACTATAGTGTGATGATAGTTCATCTACATCAAACATTGTTAATTATCTATCTATATCACCTTCCCAACCAGGAAGGTGATATTTATAACTTTTGACACACACTCCACCACAGGGATAGTCAGCACGTATTAATGAGTATCATTCCCAACTCAGCCTTGGATCCTCATTTGAAATTGAAGAATCTAAAAATGTCTCAGAAAAACAGACTTGAAATTGAAAAATCTAAAAATGTCTCAGAAAAACAGACAATATCAAATTTGTTAGTTGACACATCTTCAAGAAGAGGGGATTTAGTAAAATTATCTGTTGCTATCAATCCTCTCATTGAGTAAACTCACAGGCATGTGAAGAATAGCATGCCTCCAAGCTTGCAGGCGTGTTATGGCATGTGAAGAAGTGCACACAAGATTTTTGCATAGTGTCTGTTTAATATAGTCACATAGCCTAGCTACATTGTCCACTGAAAGTTTTAAAATGTTTGCTATATTATACTAGCGTACAGCTGATTTAGTTAACAGCATTGAATCAGAGATTATTCTTACAGATTAGCCTACAGTTCCCTATCCGCATGTTTGGAGAAGCTGTCTTCATGATGTGCATATGCCATTTTTTGTTGCAATTGTGTTGTGTATTTTACAGAATGATAATTTGAGAAATTTGCTTATTTATTACTTTATACCACTCTGTAAATAGCACTGTTCCAATTTAAATGTTGCAAGTTCAACTGTGTTTGCCTTCCTTGACTCCATTTATAACTAAGACATTAGACTAAATATATTTTATAATATATAAATATATTAATTTCTTAACTATCACAGGGGTAACTTAACGTGATTTTATTTTTAAGTTTCCTATTCATGAATGAACATCACAAGAGTACATATAAAATTATATTAATTTTTTTATTAAGCATACTCCCATTTGTAGAAGTACCAGACAGTTCAAGGAGTCACACGTGCATATTTTCTTTTTATGATAAACACGTCTCTTGAGTTGTGTTTCAGGAAATAGAGAAGCATAACGATAATTGTTCTATTATTATCATCGTGAGTTAATATCTAAGGTGTTATGTTGTGGTACTTTTAAGTAAATAAAACTAAATTTAATAACTATATAAATGCAGGAGTCCGAAACGTGATAAAGAATGTGTTGTGGACTTAATTTTCAACTCTTTTCCTGCGGATCTAGCATGCTAAAAGTGCCATTAGTGTTAAAAAAGCAACATGAAGGAAGTTTTCAACACCATTTTGCTTTGTTTGTAATGCAGATATTAATTAATTATATTATCACATTCATGAAAGTAAACAACGATGGAGAGTTTTACGCAAAATGTTTTAAAAAGTGGGACATGAGCTGGCTATACTATAATGTTGGTAAATTACTTACTGTAGAATGCATAAATAATTTTAGTTGGTTGAAGAAAAAGTGAGTGTTTTGTGACAGCAAATAATTGCCACTGCAGACTTGCTTTTTGTGAAAGTACTTCAGAAAATGCGAAGGCAATTGCCGAATGCCATGCAAATTTAAATGGCTGAATTAACAACAAATATTGACACTAAAAAGCCAAATCCGGCAGCTGGTGAGGAACGAACTTTCAACAACAGTTGTTGCCTGAAGTACGGTTCTGTTATTCGTGATGTGAGTGATAAATAATGTTGGTTTACATTAGTAGAGTTAGTAATTTTAAGGTGTGGAATATGAGTTCCATGCGTGCGATGAAAAGCACGTCTCATAGCATCCTGGTGTGTGCTGAAGTGTGCGTGTGCGATCGCACGCCTCTCAATGAGAGACTTGTGCTATGCTATTATGATTCAAGTGGCAAATAAAAAAGTGCTGTGTATAACTATTAATAGGTCCAGGGTTGGTTTCCACATCTCCAGACAGAGCAAGAATAAATTGCATATGTAACAAAGACAGAATTGTCTGAATAAAAAATGAAAAATGTTTCGCTTTATAGGATAATGATTTGTTAGAACTATTTTGAAGTATTTTTGACAGAACTCAGAGTAAGAAAAGGTAATAATATTAATACATTAATGCATGACATACAAGAGTTACATTTAGTTTTATGACTTGACTTTTGCCTATTGAATAATCCTGTGCATGCCCTATAAAGTATTATGTTTATCCTCGTGTATCAAGTATTATGTTTATCCTCATGGGATAACATAACATACCTCTTTGACAGCTTTAATGCAGTTTTATTAAATTATCAATTATTTAAAATATTACAGATATAAACACATCAATATGAGAGATCCTTGAAATACACAAGACAAATAAAAATAAAATATTTATGAATACACAAGACAAAATAATAATAAATATATTTATGAATAGACAAGACAAATGAAAATAA
The DNA here is from genome assembly GCA_027564595.1 of Bythotiara depressa. Lineage (NCBI taxonomy): Eukaryota > Metazoa > Cnidaria > Hydrozoa > Anthoathecata > Bythotiaridae > Bythotiara > Bythotiara depressa. The sequence continues at coordinate 7,386 of JANTOQ010179479.1, read as the reverse complement.
AAATATTTATGAATAGACAAGACAAATAAAAATAAAAATATATAAAGACATGTAGTATAAATATACATAGGAGACATTGATAACATTTTATATAGCCTAGCACAAGCATAACCATGATGGGCACAGTGGGTATGTAAAGTGATTCATGATGGATACAGTGGGTATATAAAGTGATACTAAGGAAATAAATAAATAAATTGTAACAAAAGAGAATATGATGATTTAAATTAAGTTGACATAAGAAATTTGATGAATTTGTTTTAATAATTTGATAATATTTACCTTTATAATGCAGAAGTTAGTCAGTGTGATGTTCGCCCAATAAAGAAAGCTCAACACACAAATCATAAATAATAATAATAATAATAATGATGATAAAAAGCACATAAACACCAGTGATAACTAGATTATAAATTTTCAATAATCTCTTGTAACTCTTCACATGAGGAGAAAAGTTTACTTTCACCAACTGCAGGATGATATTTCAACCTGCAGTTTATATCTGCATAGATGTATTTTCTAGCATCTTTCTAGCATCTTTTATAACATTGAATTGGCTCTTCATTAAAGGGGAAGGAAACAAAAATAGGAAACTTCTAATTAAACATCTTTCCATTACATATAATCAAAATTCAATCATCCTAGCGTCATAAAAAATGTCACCATATTAAAAATATTCGGTGATACAAATTTTAAAAACAAAATGTGACCACTTGAGTTTTACATGGAGACTGGAACAAGAAAATTAGTGATGTCAGAAATTTCAGAAAGCCTGTTTAGTATAGGCATTTGATCAACAGAATTAATATTTCTTCTGTTTCGGAACATGTTCATCGCAATATTCTCCATTTATATAAATCATTTATTTATTACAATATTTTATTTATTTTCTCCAACAGCATTTAGAGTTGTTATTCTTGGCGTATTTATGACTAACTTCGCTATCAAGATTCTAATGTTTTGAACTTTACTTGGTTTCATTAGAACCCGGTACTTTTTACTTTGGCACGACGTTTAAAACATTAGTAAATTTTATAAACTTTGAGAAAGTGTAATTCAATTTCAGATTCGCTGTACAGGTAAAGAATGTTAGTTTTAGAATAACATTACTAGACAGAGTATTATATGAAAATTTCTTATTTTGGTTTCCTTCCCCTTTAAGTCAAGTCTCACACTTGCAGATTTCAATTTCTTGCAAGAAAAGTAAAAACATGTGCAATGACGAAATGTAGAGAATTGTATAATTATACTGCGTCCTGCTGTTTTCTGGTGTTGTCCATTTTAGCAGTGCTTATAGGATGTGCTTGATCAACTACACAATCTGGATCTTTAACATTGGATAAGACGTCATTAGCTGTTTCATTTTCAACAGTTAGAATTCCCTCTATGTGAATGTTTCAGATTTGTAGATTTTAAAGGTAGAAAACTTTAGTGAAACTAAAAATGAGTTAGAATATATTTCTCCCTGAAACTAAACCAGAGATACTTAGCCAATGACAAAAACGAAGGCCAATAATGTTATCTGGGACTCCTGGTTAATGTAGATGTGATAAATACAAGCCTTTGTTAGTAACTAATAATAGCTATTATGCTTTCAGTCAAATCTTACACACTTCTGCTTCTAGTAATTACTTTCTGATATCAAAGCATTCAAATACGAACCTTGAAAAAATAAGACCACACATGTTTTTCTTCAACCAGCATGGATACATTAACTGCTGTTGTCTTAATGTACCTATGTTTATTATACTGATCCTAAAACTTGCCAGCACTTAAGTAATTCATTGATTATCATTTTCATAAAAGCTATGGAAACGTGATTTATTGTAATATAAATTCCTGTAGCTGACAGAGCATATAAGCATTTGACATATTTTCACTTTAGCTATCAGGACATATCAGATATACTATCTACTGCAGCAAATCTAAATATGGAGATTATACCATTGGTCCAGACATTTGGTCATTTTGAGGTAAGAATTATTTTTAGGTTATAAGTCTTTTTAAGTTTTTATCATTGACAACTGTATATCACTCTATAGTCAAATACAATACATTTAAACCAGTTATATATAAAGGTCACCTATTTTTTAATTATAAAGAAAACCTCTTTATAATGACCACTTTTCACAGTCCTCACTATCAAAATCATTCTGCATAAAGACCAACTCTCTATAAATGCTACATTCTCTTGGTCTCCAGGTGACTGTTATTTCCAGGCTTGACCCTATATCTTACAATTCTGATAGAGTTAAGCAGATAAACAGATGTTAACAAGGTTTCTCTGTAGTTCATAATAGTTACTTGAGTGTTTTATGGAACCACGTTTGCAGCTGTTATTTCGTTTTATATATCCCCACTTTTTATAGGTATTATTGTTATAATTTAAAATTGATTTTTGTTATGTGTAGTCTCTGTGTGTCTCTCTATCTTTATGCTTTCTTGAAATTCAATTTGTTACAATCTTTATTGTGCTCGCAGTATATTTACTTTCTGTTGTGTTCACAGTATTATTTACTTTCTGTTGTGTTTACAGTAAATTTACTTTCTGTTGTGCTTGCAGTAGACTTTCTGGATTTGTAACAATCTGAGTAGTATCCAAGGTTATATATATGTTTGTAATATTTATTTAATTATGCAGTCATATTGAGGATGCTGGAAACCCTATTTTACTCCCTGTTCTCTGCACATATCTGTTTTCTTGTTTCAGTAACCAACAAAAAGTTTTGTTTTGAAAATAAGGTTAAAATGTTCCCACAAATACGTACAATGTATATTATATTCTCTTTACTTTGAGTCTTTCAAACATATTGCTCTTTCAATATTTTACATATATTTTTCTTAAAGCAGACAGCCACAGGAAAAGGTGAACAGCTTGAAATAAAAAGAAAATAATAAATTACAAGCATGGATTTATTACTGCTGGTCTAGCAAACATGCTAAGTTTTAAAGGAAACCAATAAGTTTTTTAGTTGAAGGTCTTAAAGTAAGTGAATACAGATAAAACCTATTCTTCACTGATGAAACCCTGTCAATTGATTCGTTAACTAATACACCAATACATTTAAGTTGGTTAATTTATTAATTTATTTTTAATTAATAAAACTGTACTATAATAATTAAGCTTAGTAAGTTTCCAAAGACAGCAGTTACATAACAAAATATATATTATCATCATTTATCATGGGTGTAT
>JANTOQ010179146.1:0-14486 GCA_027564595.1 Bythotiara depressa | reverse complement strand
TTTTAAAAATTCGTTTGGTCAGTAAAAATGGATGAACGAAAGAGGAAAGCAGCGGCTGTGTTAGTTAATATTTTTCTTCTTTCTTCTCTCTTCATGTTTATATAAGCTTTATTTATAGTGTACGGGGGGCCTTTAAATCTGTAAAGCAAACCCTGTGTGTATTTACCGTAGTTGATCGTTTATACGCCCTGTGCTTTAAATTTTTTGTTTTCGTTAACCTTGGGCGTTATCATAACTTTGGCGTTATTTCTGTTATTTGTTAGAGAAAGAAAAATCAGAGGCTTTTAATCATATAAACAATGAAACGTTTATATTGCCAGATCCTGTCGGTATAACTTACGCAATTGAAAATCCTTAATTAATATTTTTCTTGTAAATATTGAATTGTACGTGATTAGTTTTATTATACATTTTTATAAGGAATTCTAACTTCAAGTTGAGACTGGAGTTCTTCCCAGTTGGAAATCATGGTCAAGCAACGTTAAGGAAACGTTACAGATTTTTGTTTTAATGTCGTGTGACCATGATGAGCTCACTGGGTTAGCTTTTTAATCTGAGAGTCAAATTTCAACCCATTCTCACAAAAATATTTCTTGAATTCACATTCCATGATTATAATGAAATATTTCAATTCATCCTCATCACTCTAATTTATGTAAAAAAATAATAATAATAATATTATAATAATAATAATAACAATAATAATAATAATAATAATAATAATAATAATAATAATAATAACCGTAAGCTTACGGGCTCCACATTATATAGTGCTTCTTCATAGTTACACTTTTAATACCCAAAGGTCTTAAGCTTATAATCATAAATTTGCTGTATTTTTTACGAAATATTTCATGATTATGTTAACTTTTTTTTCTTATTTTGTGTTTATTAATTTTACGTTTCCGATTCCCAGCCTGGGTACTTCCTTAACGTTTTAGCCAATCTCAGCCTGGAGTTCCTCCTATAAAGGTATTCCGCGTAAAAACCTTGTATTGGAAAAAATAAACAAGTACTTCCTGAAAGAAGACCGTTGTAATTTCCGTATTTCCTGTTTAAGTTGTTATTTCACAGTGGGATGGGAACATTTGTAAAGCTTTTAATGGTTGTATTAACAGGATATTTTAATAAGATATTGTTCTGACAGATTATGTTCGTGAAACCATGATACTGGTTTCTGCGTGAGAAAAGTATTTATCACCAACCTCTCTCCTCCACAGGTGTTTTTAATTTAATAAGAGATAAGAATGCTCGATAATTCAAACAGCTTTTCTCTTGCTATAAGTTTGATTCAGTGTTAGCTAATTATAATCAGAAATCCTGGCCATATTCTCTATCCTCGCATTTTTCTTTCTCTTATCAGCCATGTTCATATTTACATTTGTTAATAGATCTCAAAATGGGTGAGGTAGAAAGTAGCTTAATTTCTTGACTATATTAGTAGGTTTTTGTTATCCTAACATGGGAGTGTTTGGGGTTATCAGCTTTTCCTAAATCCCAGTAACATGTTTAATATTTCTCACGACAATATAGTAATTAACCCCAGAAACAGGTTTAACTGGAGAACTTGTGTTTTCAAGTTTCAAAAGTTCTAGTTTGCAGGAACCTCAACTTACACATGAATAAAATTTCAATCCCCCGTCAGGTGCCATGTTACGGAAATGTTTGTGATAAAAAAGTCTAATACACGGGGGTGGTTTAAAACCACAATAAACCACAATATTTGATCATTTGAACTCTTTATTCATCGTGTGTCTATTATGTATCTCCTTTTCATATTCTCTAATATACCTCTTTTAATATTCAGATTCTTAACTTTATTTAACATAAGTTGTTCACTTGAATGGGAGTACCTGTTGATAGCGAATATCTATATATCGAATATCTAATTGACAGCTACCACGTTCTTATTATGAACACATATTGACTTTGTTGGACTGTATACGAAGTTCTAGTGTTTGAGATGGAATAGTTTTTGTTGTTTTGCTACATCATACGAAGATGAGGATGAAGAAAGTTGTCATTATGAAACAGGTTTTTATTATTCTTTCCTTATTGTGGAGTATTTTTCAGTAGCAACATTGTTATAATCAGAACAAAAATATCATTCTCACTTCTAAAACCAACCCTGTTATGTATCCGAGGATCCAGAGCCCTAAAAAAATGTACGTTGACATCAAAGATCTCACAAACAAAATGCCGAATATCGAAAGCGAACATACGTTCTTTATTTATAATACCTGTTTGTTTGCTTAATGTGTAGTGTGAAATGAAAGTGAATATATATTTTACAAGTAAAAAAATGTACGGTGGTTTCATAGAGATTAATTGAACGGATACATGAATATAAAAGTGCGAAATACGTAGGCTTAAGCCTGTTAAATATGATTTTGTTTTTAAATAAAAAAAATTACACATTTGAAAAATTTATATTATAATTTCTTGTTGTTACTGTTCTCGTGACAAGTTATTCACATATGTTTCAGAATATTTTTAAGACGATTAACCTGGATTTAATTGAATTTTATCTTTGAAGAGTATGTTAGTAGATCGTTTTTGTATCTCATAATCAGCAAAATTTTCCAATAAACATCTATAAGCCTCGTTTCAATAAGCCTCGTTCTCATGCAAACCATTTAATCTTAATATAAACACTATTAACACTTTAGTGTTTAGAAATCAAATCATTAATCATTATTTATTTTCTATTTTGCTTTTTCCAGGGGGTTAGTTATTGGAAATATAAGGTAAAATAAAGGTTCTAAAAGCTGATACGACCCCCTACTCCATCATCAAATCATACTAAAGTTTCAATGAGAATTTGAATATAACTAGGAGTAACTAACTACTGTTAATTTGGTAAATTGTGTTTCATCTCTATAGAAGATTTTCTATGTTTGAAATGTTACTGTGGATGAACTTTCATATGATCGTTAGAACTATAGAGGAGACGATATTATCTGTACAAGACACCGATGTATTCCATTTTCGATAATCTAGAGCATAGAAAAAATCTGTTCCACCTCCCATAGGGTCCGCCCCATATAGTCACTATTTCCGAAATAACTCTCCTCATTCGGTGGCATGGAAAGTTGAAGTTTATTTGAAAGTTTATTTGTAAGTCACCTTATGAAACGAGTATTACTCACCAGGAAGTTAATTATATTAACTATTTTAAAATGCCCATACAGAACGGTTGATGGTTAATATTCACGGTCAATCTAAGTTTGACGTATGCGAGAAGAGCCTGGAATATTACTTCAAACAAGTATAAATGCTATTAAGTTTGTGGTAAATTTTAACATTTAACATTTTGAAAAATTCTGCAAAGATGTTTCTTTTAAAGAAAGCGCGATTATTTTATATAGCCAATCAAATCGCGTAACGCTTCTTCTCAGAGATCGTGGGCACATGTTAGTGATAGCTATCTTGTTTGATAGTAACATGTTTAGTAGATTGAAGTTCAAGAAAGAGAAAAAAACAATATGTCAACATCGTACCCATGGTCTCTCAGTATCGGCACCTACCGATATCAAAAAGAGGCCCTGGATAGGAGGTTGCAGTTGGAACAGAATTTCTTAAACACTCACCACTGATTCGCAACATTTTAAAGTAAATCGATTCGTATGCTTGCCCTATTACAACTTCCTTCCGATTATTACCTCCTTCATCTTAATTATAAAAAATTTAAAATAATTTGTTCCTACGAATCTACGTAAATCTTAGGATTAGGATCAGTGATGAATTAAACATCTTGTCCGCGCAGAATTCACTTTGCTACGGACTGGAGCTAAGGCATGTTATTTGTACGCTGAACGTAATGCGTGAAAAAAGAACAAGTACGACCAATTTCCTTATTAATTCTGACGTGTGTGCGACGCGTTCGCCTTTTTGTAGACCAGATTAGTCTCTCTTATTTCTAAATGTGAAAGAAGCGTAGCGCGAGAGATTGCTTCCGAGTAAACCCTTTAATGCATAGTGTCCCCGGAAAGGTATCAAATTATTGGCCATTTCTTTTCTATTTTGATTTTTCCAGGGGGTTAATTATTGAAAATATAATGTTAAATACTTTGGTAAAAGCTAATAAGACCCCCTGGTTCCTCATAAAATTATAAAGTTTTTCAATGGGAGGTATAGTATAACCAGGAGGTATGCATTAAAGGTTTAAAGATAAATAAGTAATATTACTCAGAGTTTTAATAATGTACTTTTAAGTCATTCTTACTTCAGTTTTGTAATTGTATCATTAGTGGTAAGGAGAAGCGCGCTGTCTTGTTTAATTCTCGTGTTTTAATCTTCGCAAGTTTTTTATGTTCTATCTGTCCTGTTGTACCCTTACTTTTTAATTGGTATATGCGTTGGAATATTCGTATACCGTGGAGGTCATTGGTTCGCTAACTTTGTATAAGGACAAGAAATAGTTACGATGTTTTGGCTTTTACGGCCGTTCAAGTTCCTAAGAAGAAAATATGTTTTACAAGTAAATATATTTGTGTACTCTTTATATCAGTTTGTGGAATTGAAGTCTCTTTTAGGGTTGTATTGATTTTCACTATTGTTCTCGGTGTTTATTGGATTCTTTCTGGTAAAATTTCATGAGATTATTATACGGACCTAGTGCTGTTTGTAGAGAGTTACAACAATACAAAATATTGCAACGAAATATATCGCGATATAAGCACATGTAAGGTAGGCTTCGCAGTCTCGTAAGGAGATTAGTTTATTTATTTATTCATTACTTTCGAGTAAGTGTTGCCGATTATTCTTTCTTTACTAATGGTGTTTAGGTGAGGTAGGTACACTTTATAACAAGTATCACCCTTTTTTCATTCATTACTAACAATAGTCGAAACCCAATACTTTTATTTCCTCTTCGATATGAGGATGCTCATCTTCTGCCATCGGATATATCAAAAGGAGAGAAGGCCCTAGGAGCGAGGTGCAAACGTTAGCATCTACCAATGATATTGCAACTTGTCGATGTACATTGCCACCATGGATGATAGATTGCTAGGATACTGTTGATAGGTTGCCAAGCCATAATTGGTGGCATTAGCACCATTTTCGGAAGGTGAGTATTGAAAGTGAGAAGCATTCATAATTCTCTTTCACGTATTTCATTCATCATAAACAACTTATGATATTTCTAGAAGAAAGTAATTTACTGTACAAAAGCCAATTCGGATTTCGACCGAACATGTCAACTGAGCTTGCCGCTACCCAGTTTCTTGACAACATTCGATCAGAGGTGGGCAAAGGGAAGCTTGTAGGAAATATATTTATAGACCTAAGTAAAGCTTTTGATACTATCAGTCATTCAAAATTGCTTGAAAAGTTACCTAAATATGGCATTTATGATAAAGAATATATGTGGTTTCATGATTATCTGTTTCACCGTTCAGCGTTAGTTACGGAAACAGCACATCGGATGAGTTAGTTTAGTGTATTTTTTGGTATACCCCAAGATCGATCGATCCTTGGACCGATACTTTTTCTAATAATTTTTAACGATATAACCGACGTAATTCAATACTCAAGGATATTTAAATATGCTGATGACATCGTTTTATACGTAGCAAATAAAGACCCTCGAATTATAACAACAAAAACTCGATGCAGATATGGGCTCGTTATTAAGATGGTTTACTGAAAACGAACTGATTGTAAACTTAAAAAAGGTAAAACCGAAACCTTTCTTTTTGGCACTTCAAAGCGTTTAGCAAGAACGACCGATGACTTTGATATAATTTACAACGGGCAAAAGATTAATGTTACAAGCTCATCGGAAACCGATAGATAACCTAAATGACTACTTTAATAAATGTTACAAACGTTCATCAGGAAGATTGGCTTTACTTTCTAAACTTGGAAATGACCTAAATGAATCAGCTTTAAAGTCATTTATAATACCATGATCTTACCGATTTTTACCTATTGTGGTATATTAAATCTAAAGATAACAGAGACACAAGGAAGTCCCAATCCTTTTATAATAGAGCAACACAGTTGTACAAGCGATGCTGATTCTCTGTCACATCCCCAGATATATGTTACTAGTGCTAATACAAGACGTGCATGTGATCCTGTGCGAAAATGTTTAGACGTAGAACTCGTTTCCACCTTTAGTAACTATTTTTCAATTCAACAACACCGAATAAACACAAGAAGTAACCTGAAACTGTTAAAACTCCCTGCTATTAAAACAGAATACGCCCGGAAATTATTTTATTTTATGGATGCTAAAGTATATAATGATTTGCCGCCCGGTATTCGAAACATTGAAAACTTTGGATCATTCAAACGAGCACTGGAGTTACATTTGATCTGATTTTTAACATTTTAACTAACTTATTTGTAAATAATTTTTATGTTTTATATACATGACCATGACCAAATGAAGGCGGACTTGGCATACCAATATTATCTACTATAAGCTACCAAGCAACACCAGTCTTCAATACTGGTAACCAAAGTTTATGTGCACTCAATCCTTAACCAAGATTTAATTATATGAGAACTACTGATACAAAAGGTAATACCGTTGGAGATCTTAAATTAATGGACGGATCAATCAAAAGGGATTGTCGAAACGAGAATCTGAAAGCGATTATAGAAGCCTTGCCATAAGACCTTAAGCCTTTTATTGACCAGGTGATTAACAAAGATGCTAGCTATTGGCTAAATGCTATACCACTGAAGGAACAGGATTTGGCTTTAAACAAAGAGGAGTTTTGTGACGTTCTCCGACTACGCTATAATATCCAGTTAGATAATCTACCATCCACTTGCGCTTGCGGAGAATGATTTGACGTGAACCACGCACTATCATGTAAAAAGGGTTTATTCTACTAAACAAAGTGTGCATAGATGTCGAGAGCGAACCCCATTTGTTACCAGTGACAGAAGAAATCATGCGGTTAAGATCTGCCAACACTGATAATGAAGCGCGGTTAGATGTTAAAGCAAAAGGTTTTTTTGTCAGACGGCATTTTTCTATATTAGAGTTACGCACGTCAATTCGCCAACAAACGCCGGCAAGAATACTCAACTGTGTTTCATGAGCATGAACAGTTATAGAAACGAGAATACATGGATCGTGAACTCGAAATTGAACACGCTAGTTTCACGCCACTTGTGGCATGGCTGAAGAATGTCACAAATTCATATCCGCTTTATCAACTAAACTAATATGTAAACAGAATGAGAACTACCTTAATACACGAAATTAACGCGATACATTAATTAACGCGAATTTGAGAAAAAACAACGTTAATTCATTTCACGTTAATTTATGTATCGCGTTAATTTTTATAACGTTAATTTAGATACATATGGAAAAAGTTTGGTATTTTCCCAAACTCCACTCCTATCTATAAATTGTTCACATAAAAAAGATATGATATTTTCACTACAATCTTTTTTCTTTCTTTTTTTAACGAATCATTACATCAAGCAGTATCGTCTTCTTCCGTATCAATGCCCATTTGGCGCAAGATTATAGATTGTGAACCTTTCGATGTCTGATAACTTAACAGTTCTGCTCAGAAAAATGTTTCATCCGCGTTAATTAACGTTCGGCAAAATGTATTTTTTTGGAGGATTCGCGTTAAATATAACCACACTATTTTTTCCCGCGTTAATTTCGTGTATTAATTATTCTGTAGTTATTTCGTGGCTTCGAGTGTGTCTATCGATTGGAATTTTAAAATCGGCGCTTTTATGTGTGAGAGGTTCAAGAACCGAACTCGGGATCGAGAAATAGCCGCAGATTATTTCGGGCTGAGCAACGTTGAGAGCAACATGTGATGATGGTCTTTTTTCTCATCTGTTGTTTATCCTTTAATGTATACTAGTTGTGTGTTTTTTGTAATTTTATTTATTTTAAAGTGCGACCACTAACTGGCACTTTATTTTTTTATGTACATGACACATTTATAGCAGAGATTACTTGCTGAAATGTTTTATCTTGTAAAATAAATAAATAAAGTATTCACGAATTCAATAGTTGATTTATTTAGCTATTCGTGTTGTGAGTCACTGTTAGATCAGTCCTTATATTCCCTATTTTTAATTAATTTTAGCCGTCATTAACTAAATAAATCTTATATGTATCTCCATAACAAAACAATATGTACACATCTCCATTATTAAAAATTATTACCTGACTGTGGAGATATTAACAGATGCATACTCGATAACTGCAATCACCAGGCCAACTTAGATAGTTCGACAGAGCAATATGGAAATCGTTGCGTGTTGATTGGTTTCCCACAATTTTCCCGCGTTTTTGTAGGACTGTATTTCACGATACAGACCCAGATTGTGGAAGCCATTATGAATAACTGTCGAATTATAGAAGCAACTGACTGGAAATCGTCAAATGTAAACATACTATAAACGTTTCATTGGTGTCAAGGAAACTTTTTCCCAATAAATACAAATACCTACGATATGTAGCAAATAGAAACAGATAAAAAATGATTACTCACAATTCTTTCTACTCACAACGAAAAGTTTTTATATTAAATTGCGTGTTGTTGTCACAACTATTAAATAAAATAATATTCCAGTTTTACGGCAACTATTAATTATGTATTGTGGAGATATTAACAGATGCATACTCGATAACTGCAGTCACCATGAAGTTAAGATAATTCGCAAGCTCTGTCCGGACATTTGACCCCGGACTTTGTATTTTCCAGAACAACATAAAAACCGGTCAGCGTGCGTTTAAATTTTTTGAATAATATTAAACAGTATGTATTTATAATGTAATACAGTAAATAATTTGAACAGTAATTCATTTGTTATTTCGTTGCTAATAATATATTCAGTTGATTTATATTGTTATATTTATTAGCTGAGGGAACCTTGTTCCTTAGATTCTAAAACGATCGGATGGCTTCTTTTTTGTGTGATCAAGCGGAACTAAAAATCCTGACTTCGCGCGTACCTAGATGATTCGGTCCAAATTCTCTCGCTTGGTATCCAATCGAACCTAAATAAAATTTAATTGGATTTGATTGGTATATAATACAGATTCCTTTCAGTTCACGTGTAGGTTTTTTTATACAGGACGTAACATCCTATTTATACTTTTAATCCACAGCGTAAAAGTTGAAAGCTTTTAAAAATAGATTCCTTTCAGTTCACGTGTAGGTTTTTACACAGGATGTACAACTTGTTTATACTGTTAATCCACCACGTAAAAAGTTTTAAGCTTTTAAAAATACATTTTTAAAAGAGTCGTACGTTGTTTTCTTCACGAGTGCAGGGTCTTGAAAAATGAAACCATTTTACCGTGACTGATTTGACCAACTGACCACCATTCTTGAAACTCGCGATAAGACACGCGTGTCCTGACACGTGACCGCGTGTCTTACCGCCAGCCTAACTGCGGGTTTCAAGATGAACGGTAAAACACGCGGCCGCGTGTCTCACCGCTAATTTTACCGCCAGTCTTGAAAATTTAATTAGTTGTTCTAAGAGAAATAAGAGCGCTTTATTATGCCAATTTTTGCTGTGAGAAACATGTTTTGATATTTGAATCAATATATTTGTTTTTTCAAATAAACTAAAACGTTTCTATTGGGGAAAGTAAAGAAATTAAATATTTTCAGTTTTTCTCTGGTCAAAACCTGCACAACAAAACAAAATTTACCTCTACGATGAAGTCATGTAATTTCAGAGATGGAGAAATGGTGTATTGGATACTTTACTTGTTTTAGTGGGGTTTTTCTAATAAACGCCGCCTTTCACGTGGAAACTTATAATAAATAGGGGGAGGCGTTTATTAGCGTTCTCTTATCCTGAGGGGTGAGATTTCTTTTACGTTAGGTGTTTAATAGAGCAAAGGTGGTAAGGTTCTCCAACATTATTGTTATTTTTGTTGCGATTTCATTTTTCTGTTTGTTTATTTGCTTGTTAGTGAAGATTTACATAATTTTGTAGATTTGTTTCTAATATTATTTTTTTTATATTTTGTATTTATTTATTATTATTTCCACTATAAACTATATTTTTTTATTTCTAGCACCAACATATGAAGATGGAAATTAGCAACGCGAACGAGGAAAAGAAAGACATAGAACCAATTAAGCAGGTGAACCTAACATCTTCTTTTCTCTCCTGTTAACTTCTCATTAGCTGTATATTTATTTGTTGTAAGGAGCGTTCAAGAAACTTGAGAAATTCTTATGTACGCGTGTTTTAATTATGTGTATTAGATTCAGGATTAAATTTTATGAACAGCCAACAACAAGATATGTATTCAATCTACACTCAAATTCTTATAATAAAGGCCACTTGCGTATAAAGAAACGTCTTTTTATAGTTTATAGTATTTTTATCAATTTTTAATTGAAAAATAGCGTCTTAAAAGGCTAAAAAAGGCCATCACATCCATCTTTGCCTGTAAGCTAAATGACATGTACTCTCGTTTTAGATTCTTGCCCTCGGTGCACCTTACCCGATGGTCGTTTTGCCAGTTGATGGTGAGTACTGGATGGAAGGAACGTATCACATCCTCTCCAGAGATATGAACGACCGACCTATCTTTCCAACAATCGATATGAGCCAGTGCACACTTACAGAGGACAACAGTGTATATAACTACAGACGAAACTTCGTCGGGAAGGTACTAACTACTTTTTAGATAGTTCCTTACCTGCTGTTATGATTAGAAGCCTTGTATAGTGGGTATTATAGCATGTACAGGATAATCTAGCGTAAGAGTGCTGTGTCGTGTAGAACAGAAAACAGGAAGTACCACATCCCCTGAAATATACCTAAAAATATTTTCCCCCAGATTAAGACGGGTAACCACAAAATATCGGACCATTCTTTGCCCTACAAATTAGCAAACATACCTCTACATAAATATTATCATATTATCATATGTATTTTGGGTAGTATACTTGGCGATATCACGACTGTGTCTAGCGAGTGTACTGCCCGTTAAATGTTGTATTTGTGTGTAAATTGAACGTTGCTGTTGTTCTCTTTTTTTTGAGTGTGTATACAGTGTAACTGCTTCTTATAGAAAAGAAGAAGAAAAATTATCAAAACGGTTTTCGTCTGAAGATTGCGGGATAATAATGGATGATTTTCCGTTTACTTTACCGTCAGTTTAGTATAGTTAGGGAAACCGGGTTCACTGCACGATAAAGTACTGAAATTATACTCGTTTAGTCTTTTTCTTTTTGCCACCCAAACTTTTCCTTTCATGAAATGTAATAAATTAATTACTTACTAACGATGATTATTTCCGGTGAAGTCACTGGTAATATGGTGTATCCGCTGATTGGCGTCGTTCAATCTCAAAATATTTTAAACTTTTATTTTGTGTGTTTGTAGAAGATTAAATAAGTCTGCAGATACACAGTAAAACCATTACTGGAATACACACTTTTGAATTTGTGAGCTGTTTGTTTTTTCTATATATTATAAAATAATTGAAACTTTCTTCCAGGAGCATATAAATTTCGCTGGAGTTGACGCTAAACATGGACCGATTCTTCTATCAGTTCTCTTAGATCTTTCTGTAGCAGATAAACAACCTGATAACTATCGAGTCATCTTGAGACTGAAGGACCGGACGATAGATCGGATTATACCAACAACAACATTTCCCACTGACATTCCTGGACCGAGAGATTTTATAAAAGTAAGTAATATACGAAACGCTTAACCATTTGATGCATAAGCATACCTCCTGGTTATGTTAAACTTTCCATTGTAAACCGTTATAATTTTATGAAGAACCAGGGGGTATGGTCAGCTTTTGCCAAATTTTACATTACATTTCCAATAATTAATCCCCTGGAAAAAGCAAAGTAGCAAAGAAATGACCAATGATTTGATTCCTTTCCGGTGACACTATGTATTCCAAAAACAAGCATCTTGGAGAGAACGTCTCTAGAAACATCATTCTGTAAAAAACGAATCATAAACAATTTTTTTTTTACTTTATGCATTTCTTGCATTTCTTCTACATTTGTTTCCATCGTAAATTAAGATTATGTTCGTGATAGACTCTTTTCTTTTTTTTTTGCCTCAGTAAGTAAACTTAAAAGTTTCAATTCACGTATATTTCTTAATATAAAATTCAAATTTTGTGGATTTATAAATTTATCGGAAGGTCAATTGAAAGGTATCTTTTCTTGTTCTTTGTAGCTTTTACTTGAAGGAGAAGATGAAGTTGACAGATTCCACCCAGTTGCCATACCACGGGCAGGTGATGATATTGTGAAGTTTGATGAGCACACTGTCACTAACTGCTATAAAATTGGTGTGGTGTATCAAAAGTTTGGTCAGGTATGGATTATTGTTGTTTAGACGTTCAGAAGCTGATACCTTATTTGCAGCATCTTTACTTTATCTAGTTATAATATGAGCTTCTTACAACTACCTCCTGTCGTTCAGCACAGTCCGTTCGACGCATGCCACATTTTGAACTTTCCATTTATACTTGTAATTTAGACGTCGGAAGAAGATTACCTTCAAAACCAAGATGAAAGTCCTGCCTTCCAAGAGTTTTTAGAATTGCTCGGTAGCCGTGTTGAATTACAGGACTTTCCAAATTATCGAGGCGGTCTCGATGTAAAATACGGTCAAACTGGAAGTCATTCATATTATACAAATTATAAAAACAGGTAAACAGATTTTACTATGGTTTCTAGTGGATTGCTGATATTTCTGTTATTGCTATCCAGATAGGTTTTCCAAGTAAAGTGGATTTACTGAACGTTCATAACCAATGACACCCGATTACCTATTATAACCTGGTTTATTGCCTTGTACTGAAGTATTTTTAATATCTTATACCTCTTATAACCTGGTTTAATGTATTGTACTAAAGTACTTTTAAGATCTTGCTATAACACGCTTCAATTTCTTTATAAACTTCTACTTGACGTTTTACTATGAGCGCAAATCGATTTAAGATTTGGACTATACAACCACAGTTTGCCCGTTTACTGCAAAATCTTTATTCCGCCCGTGTGTAGTGGGAATCTCAAACCGTTTTGAGTTCATATCCTCTCGTGTAAACCAGGCTTTACAATGGTTTCGCGTAAACCAGGCTTTACAATGATACGAACATTCTTTTTATTTTAGAGAACTTATGTTTCACGTTTCCACGTTACTCCCATACACACCAAACGATTCGCAACAATTGAGTCGAAAGCGACATATTGGAAATGACGTCGTCAGTGTTATATTCCAAGACGAAAACACGCCGTTCTGTCCAAACTCCATCCGTTCACATTTTCTTCATGTCTTTATTATTATACAAGTGGAAGATCCTAACACAGAAAATACACGTTATAAAGTTTCCATCACCTCTAAAGAAGGCGTGCCCAAATTCCCACCGACGTTACCAAATCCTTGCATGTTTAAGAAAGGGCCGGAACTTCGACATTTCTTGCTAACGAAAATTTTGAATGCGGAAGTAGCGGCCGTCAAAAGTGAAAGGTTCTCCGTCTTAGCGGTGAGTTTCTGCTTCGATTTATAGTATAAATATAATAGGCAACTTAATTTTCTCTTGTACAAGATACCTAAGTTTACTGAAGTCATAAAAGCGAAGACTTGCGGAAGCAATATAATTAAAAAATTTAATTTTATATGAATGACGTACTTTAAGTAGTATTTCTGTCCTTTGCTCCCACCCTAGTTGAAGCGGTTCCGATTCCAATGTATCAGTATAAGAGAGTGTTTTCTTTGATATGAGACCAAAACATTTATTGCGTGATCAGATATGTAATCACTCATGCACTATCCTACTGTAACACATGCTTCGATTTCTTTATAAGCTTCTGATTGACGTATTTTTGTTCCGTGATTGTACTTTATCTGTGATACATTTCTCTGGTGCACATTTTATTTGTTTGTTTGTGTATTGAATGTTCTATTTTTTTTGCATTTTTAAGGAGCGTACAAGAACTATGTTGCTGCAAGGACTAGTCAATGACTTTATTAGTAAAAACGAAAAAATATTAGATAGCGAAACTCTATCTTCCTCTTCTGTACAAAACGAAACTTCATCAAAATCCGGTATCTTATCGTCTTTTCGATCAGCGTTAAACCCGAAAATCCGTTCGGAAAGCATTCATTCTGGCAACTCAGTTAATCTAATCTCGTCGAAACCTCAGTCCTTATCTCTCAATGATCTTAGTTCACTGGCTGTAGAAGAGCCGAAAAAAGAGGTATGTTCTCTCTCTTTTTATCCCTTTAATGTTTTTATCCCTTTAATGTTCTAGTGTCCCGGAAATGAATTGAAGCAGTAGCTAATTTCTTTCCTTGTTTACCATTTTTCAGGGGGTTTTCCTTGGAAATATAAGGGCGTAAAAAGCTTCTTTTTATATTTGAATATATTTATTCGAGCATATAATTTAATTATGAATAAAATTGCCAGAAGCTTCATATTGTGAACAGTAAATAACACAAAAGTTGTAAAATGTGTCAAACTAAACTTATATTTCGACCTC
>JANTOQ010179035.1:915-14486 GCA_027564595.1 Bythotiara depressa | reverse complement strand
AAAACTGTATATAAATTTTCGCACTAAAGCTGAGCTAGCTAGCACATGAACAACTGGCTTTATAAGAATCGTGTGGTTCCATGAAATAAAACAAACGGCCCTGTAATTTTGTCTTGGTAATGTAATTTATTGATTTGTATATTGTTTTTTAAGAAAACCGCATATACCACGCCCATTTTTCCTAAATCTCCACTTATTTTCAATATTAAAACTTGGAGATTTACGCGAACTGGTAACTCTCCACTTATCTTGGTCGTTAAAGTATGGAGAGTTGCGAGAAGCGGTAATATTTTGGCCATTTTAAGAGACCAGTAACGGACCAGAATCGTGGAGAGTTAACAGTTCCCGTAATTCTCCAAATTTTAATATTGAAAATAAGTGGAGAGTTAGGAAAAATGGGCGTGGTATATGAAAAAGTGGGCGTGGTTTTCAGTAACTCTGCACTTTTTTCTCGTAACTCTCCATTTTCTCGTAACTCTCCATTTCTCGTAACTCTCCACTTAGACGAACTGAACTAAATATAAATAATACAATGTTTATCTGTGTATTTAAATAAATCATATGTTTTTTATGTAGGTCGTCTTTCTCCCTCAGGGGTCTATCTACTTCCATGCAATCACTGCTTGCGTCAGTTGAGGAGGAAGATCCGTATTTTTTTTCGCACCTATAATCAAAAAATAAAAACTACTAAGACTGCTAGCTATACATAATAGTTATTTAATATTTAATTGGTTAGTGTAGTGTGGTGTGTGTAGGATTACGATGAAGTACAGCAAAAGAGGGCATCACATTTCATGTAGCTAACTGTGAGCTACACCCACACATCTTGCACTCTAGCTAGCTATATATAAAAGAATCAATCA
The DNA here is from genome assembly GCA_027564595.1 of Bythotiara depressa. Taxonomy (NCBI): domain Eukaryota; kingdom Metazoa; phylum Cnidaria; class Hydrozoa; order Anthoathecata; family Bythotiaridae; genus Bythotiara; species Bythotiara depressa. Next base: position 13,623 of record JANTOQ010179035.1, on the reverse strand, counting down.
TAAAGAGTGCTTCATCATCAGATATACTTTTATAGAAGAAGACAAATGTGATTTAAGAAAAATACCAGAGAAAAAATAGTTAGCTATTACGTTTGTTTATAGTAAGTTTTCTGTGGCTATGGTGTGCTACAGACGTAAATAAGAAACACCTACCAATCGAATAATCTTTTAGCAAGGTCTTCATTCCTCTCCAAGTTTAGTATTTCCGTTAAACAACACCAATGTTTCATCAGATAGCAGTTTACCATAAGCAAGTTTACCTTTTACATCCTGTCACCATGTTGCTTGTTGACTTGCTCTTCTACTTGCAGAAATATAACTATTACCTTTGTTGTGGATAGTGGTAAATTCATTAATCCATTATAACATAATTACATTTTACAGCTGTGGCTACTTTTTATTATTATTCGTCTTGCGGGTCGTAGACCCACAAGTGTTTGTTTTACCCTCGGACATTTTCGACGTTGACGTTAGCCACTTCTCGGTAATCGTAATTTTACACATCGGCAATCGTAAAACTGTTGACAACAAATAACATAGAAGGCAGCCATAGAAGATTAGTGGAGAAAACATCGTGGAGAGAGTTGTTCGTGAAAGGAAGAGAAGTTTTGAATGTTTTTACGCATGGAACATGTTGCCAATGCTTCAAACTACGAGTTGTGGTTATTCAAATAAGCAAACATGGAGAAAGTCGCAAGTGAAAAGAGAAACCTTAAATATTATGCAGGTAGCAACGCTGACGGAATTATGAATGTTCAGAGGATCAGATGATCAAGATGTACAACGTTTTATTTTGCCATACCGGATACTGAGTTGTGACGATTGAAAAATCCTACTATCCAACAAAAGTGTTGTTTCCTGTGCAGTGAATAAAGCACATTGTGTACATATGTGAGATGACGAATATTGAAAACCTTTTTTTAGAACGTTGTGACCAAATAGTATTTTCAAATTTATTTATGTTTGTGGAATGATGCCTTGTGCTGTTATCTATTCTGGTATATACATATGTAATAGCTAGCTAGCTACCTATAAGTCAATTATCTCTTATGACAATTATTTTTAAAGTAAAAATGAAAACAAGTTTGTAGTGAGAGATTTCAGTAGATCATATAAAATTATATAAAGGGCTCACGTTCTGCAATTACGTTAAGGTGGAGAGACCACCTTTTAATTTCAAAATATTTAAAGGTTTTTTTTAAATATTTCTAACCATTTTCAACTACGTAGATAAGTGGTGACTCGTAACGTTCCTTAGCAACGCACGTAGCAACGTGTTGCAACCGTTTTAGTGACCCTTAAGGTAGTAGTATGCCAGATATTTTTACCCTCACTCATTCATTTATAACCATGGCGCAGTTATCAGCAAAAATTAATCAAAATAATTTTGATTAATTAGCGTGCCACAAGTTAAACGAAAGCTTTTTTATACACCATAATTTCTCGCTTAAACTACTTCCGTTTACTTTGTCAAGTTAGACTTAGTGACAGAGATCTGATGTCAAACTGGCGCCCCATCTCACTTCTTAATATAGATTACAAGATTCTAACTAAAGCACTTGTAAATCGCCTCAAACATACCTTGACAGAAATAATACACACGAACCAGACAGTAGGAGTACCTGGTAGGTCTATCCTTATTAATCTCAGCTTCACGCGCGATATAATAGCTAAACAAGAACGCAACAAAACACCCGCCTGTCTAACGACCAGGTAAAAGCTTTTGACAGAGTAGATAGAGATTTCCTTTTCCAAACATTAAAATATTTCGAATATAGTGAGGAATTCATCCAAATGATAAAACTCTATATAAATCTACAACATCAAAATTAAAAATTAACGAGTTTCTGTCAGATTCTTTCAATCTGGAACGGGGAGTTCGTCAGGGCTGTCCTTTATCGATGCTCCTTTACTTAATGCGGAAGTTTTTGCGATATATGTTCGTAAAAATCGACGTATACATGGCGTAATGGTCGCCCAGTAACAACTTAAGCTTTCCCAAGATACGGATAACTCAAACCTTTTCGTTTCGGACAGTGACTCTATATTACAGCTTTCGGAGGCACTCGACTTGCTTGCGAAGGCATCAGGTGCTCAAATAAACAAAAACAAATGTAAGGCAATGTGGTTAATTATAAATAGCCTGCTACTTAGTAGACAGTGGTACACTGCACAAATATATCCCCTGAACACCCACACCATCACTAAACTGAAAGGAAAATTTACGATTTTCTATGGCATAAAAAGACGGTGAGAGTGAACAGAAAAACTACTCAACTCACACCAATTAACGGTGGTCAACTTTTCATCAATATAAAATTAAAAGTAGCCTCCATGAAACTGGCCTGGATAGCTACACTTTTTGATCCTGAAAGCAAAGGACCCTGGAAGGACTTCCTCCAAGAAAACTTGGACCAATATCGACAACCAGGCCAAGGAAAATATACACTTACAACTTTCATCTAGGGAAGAGGCCTGAAACCAAGTGAAGGAAAAGAAACTTTTTACAAAGAACTCCTCATGACGTGGAGCGAGTTCACTGAAAATAACTTGGCCCCCTGACACGTGAGAACAAATTTTACAGGAACCATTATTTTTTAATAAAAACATCAAGCTACAAGAGAAAACCCGCTCCCCCATTAATGAAAGTCCCTAACTGGGCAAAAAATAAGTTTACACTAATCTCAGATATGTGCTATATTGCAAAGCCAGGCTTCATGACACACAACCTAGTGCAACTGGAAGCAGGCATCCCGATAAATGAAAAAGATTTTAATAATTTTATGAACTGTATCCCACGTGAGTGGGGAGAAAAAATTGCACGACATACCCCGGAAAAAGATTTTGAAAAATTTCCACCAAAAATTAACATTGTAAATAAACCTGGAGTAAACTCATAGCTAAGAATATGTATACTGAATTAATCAAGAAACATTTTACTGACAACCAAAATTTAAACGTTGGGAACAGTTAATTCCGTTTGATATAAGACACCACATGGTTAAAGATTGGGCCTTGGTCTTCAATGAAATTAATAAGGAAAATGACAACAATAAAGCTTCCCCCATCAGATGGCTTTTATTACAATTCGGGCACCCCACCCTCCACAAAATCCAGAAAATGGATAGGATGGATGATGCCACCTGTCCCAGATGCCGGGACACAGTAGAAACCCATGAGCACTGGTTTTTCTTCTGTGAACACACAAATATTAGCTAAATACTTCTTAAAATTATTAGACAAAATTTATCCTAATGAGACCCCTTCCCAAACACTTTAAAAAAAATTATCCTTGAGATAAGCGTAGCAGGATATGGTCCCCAGGTAAAAATTGGACGTATCCTACTAAACACATATTTTTCCACAATATACTGGTCAAGAAATAGTTTTATCTTAGATACCCAGGAATCCACCAGGGATCTAGAGTATCTAAAAAACAATCTAGCTGGTACTATTCGCACACAATATGACTTCGCTAAATCAATGATGGTGTGGGAAACTTCGTAGAAGAGTGTGGGGCGGTAATAGACTTGGAAGGAAAAGTACACCTTCCTCCTTGATTTCACCATTGTAAAATACTTTTATAACGTTGACATTTTAAACGTAGCGGTATTTTATTACCTTACGCTACATGTAATCTGCTATATAAACGAGCTTAGAATTCATCCACACACAAAAAGTTTATGAAAAAGCCTCTCGCAGACCGCACACGATCCGACTTATATACCAGGCAAACCTGTAAATCAAAAGTGACTTTGTGGACCTACTTGGAAACGCTTCTGTACATCTCCACAAACTAGAAATTTCATAGAATTTCTAGAACCAGGATAACTGGGCGGAAGCGTTGCTGTTATACATTTTTTATCACACTGATTTTAACACCGATCTCAATTAACTTTGTTTTACTTAAACATTCTCCTTCCAATGTAGATTACATACTCACGTAGAAGGCTTAATTAACGGCGCCAGCTCAACCAAAACGATCAGCTAATCGAAATCTTCACATTGCGCCCTAGAAAAACAAAGGGGTTCAGGGGTGTGCTCAGACTGGGACGAAATAAGACTTCAAAACGTCTAAAAATGGAGAAGTCGTAGACTAACAATGAACGGATATAGTGAGAAAAAGACAAAGAAAAAGGTACGAGCATACAGCAGCGACTTTGAGATAGAAAAACCAACAATGAATTGGGATTACAATGAATGGGTAAAACTGCATAATAAGATAATTTTTACATAAAAAATTGCACAAGTATTAGAGTCCAAAGTTTTCTCGAAACTATGAATTTCGAATTTTGAACCACTATCACTCGGGAATGGTAAAACCTTGTGACATAAAACTTTGCACACTCACTCGCTGTTCCTCTTCCTGTGGATCTACTGAACCAAACATATGTGCAATAAGTTCAGCGGATATTGCATAATATTTATAGGATATATGGGATTTTGGTCTAAAAAATAGACTAAAAAACCCCCGTATCTTCTTATAGAATAATAAAAATGTTGCATAATATCAATAAAATAAAAAAGCACCAAGTATCACGTTTCTAGTCTATGATGTTTCCCAGATAAACCTGACCCCAAAATGCATTGTTTTGGGAGTATTGTGCCAAATTAATTATACACGTAATTAATTTTTTATCACTTCCTTTCTATTTTCGCGTTTTAACTAATCGTATGTAACATTTGGACATAAGTATTTCCGTAAAAGTATATGTATCAAGAAATTAGTTTTTTGGGTGGTCTTCCACCTTAATTGCAAAAACAAAACTCTCTAGTCAATTTATAATCACTCAAGCAGTCTTTTGGGTTATAGCTATATCTATAATTTCTGTTTGTTACTACTACTAAATAAAAACATAAAAAGTACCGCTATCTCATCTTATTTTTAAACTTAAGTGATATCTAATCATCCGGTAATGCAGCAGACAATCAAATCGTGTAACATTTCTTCTCAAAGAGTGTGGGCATTTATTAGCGATAACTATTGCTAGTTTTACACATCCATACTTGATGGCTGATTTAACGCTTGATCGAAGAGGTTTTATTAATCTTTGGAATAGTTTTTAAATACTTTTTCCTTCAACGAGATCGATGACGGAGTTTTACAATTTTAAATAGGGAAAAGGGTTAGAAGAGTGATTCGTTTTACTAAGCTACCCTTTAAAAAAAGTCTATCTGTTTGGTTTATAATTTATCAAATATCAGCAAAAAGCGAGGATCGCGTCCATAAGGCATATTGGCAGTTTTCCACGACAAATTTTGCATTCTTCCAGAGTTTCTTGTGTTTAAACTGCAGTTTGTTAGTAGTAAATTGATGTTAATTCTTTCCTAACATTTATTTTCAAAAATGGCTGTCTTGGTTACCATGATTACCTGGTAAAATGGCGGACAAGGAACAAAAGTACACCATACCCCCAACCTCGTACCTAGGGCCTCGTTCTCTATTTGATATCGGAAGACGATTTCAAATATTCCGCCATCAGTTATGTCAAGAAGGAAAAAGGATCTGTGATCTGGGTTGATCATGCCCGGGCCATCATATCTCAAGAATGACAAATACTTACACCACCACTTTTGGTTAATTTACTAACCTATTGAGTTGTCATTTTACGTAGCATTATTGCTGCTGGAAAATAATTATCAAGTAGAAGAATTTAGAAATGGCACTTAATCGTGACTAGCTAATGAAATGAGGTGAAAAATATTTTTTCTTGAACCTTAGACAGGCACCTTCAGTTGATACAGGTTCCTCGAAAGTTGACCCCATCTAGTTCATAAGCTATAACACCTTCTTTTGTTTACTTCTTGCTAAGAGAGAGCATTGGACTAAATATAAAGACCAAAGGCAACTAACAGTCACATTCTTAAAAGCGTAAGATATTAAAGACTTAGGTCTTTCTTGTTATTATTATTATTATTCCAAATTTGAAAACGCCATAAAATTACTTCCACTGCCATATGCTTTTGATACCTTGCATACTAGATTAATTTTCGATGAAGAAAACAAATCTGCTGTCGGTTTTAATGTGGCAGAAACAGAAAAAATATTCAAAACGTAACCTCTTAAGGGTATTTGTACCTTTCACAAAATAGTTTTTTATCATAATCCTAAAGATTGATACATTAGCAATATTTTTCTGCTGTTAGAAGTATAAAAATTAATTTATTTTAGTTGGAAAAAGTAGGATACATATATTTTCTGACTTTTTTTCCATCTAGTTTATAGTGTGTGTTAGTAAAGATGTTTATTAAAATTTTGACAAACTTATAATCTAATTAAAATTCAATACGCATTTTAAGTTTTTTGAAAATTTTAAATGCCATTATTAATTAGTTAAATCAGATTAAACAACTTGTAAACATTTTTGTTTCCTGAACTGATAAAGGACGCAAAGTAAATTTCAAGTTTTCTCGTTGTGGTAAAATTATTGAAATATTGCCGTATTTTGAGCTCCATCTTCAGTCACGGGCTATGGAAAAAAATGAAACAATACTTTTTCGAATCATTAAGCATTCAGCATCGAAATGGTATCGGGAAATTTTTGTTTTTGCATTGTTCCTTTTTTATCGGTGTGTAAAGAATATGGTTAATGTGAGGAATATTATTGTTTATTTCAGCATAACTCTCTAACAGGCATTTTATAAGAAAACGGTTTGTTACAGAACCACTTCAGGATTATGACGATGTATTTTATATTAGAAAGAAATAATCATACCAACATTTGGAGCTCATTTCATAAAACGACAAAAATGATGTTCAATATTTTTTCTCTCGATAGCTACAAAAGCAGGCTTATTGCTTAGGTTGGTTACATAGACAATTTATTAATCTTTCAGAAAATATATACTTTCATATAAAAACTATTTGAATAAAGAGATATTTTATGAAAAATTGAACATGTGTTGCCAAAGGTACAAGTATCCTTTTACAACCGGAGTGAGTTTTCATGACTGTTTTCTGACATCAGCTGTCAGTGAAACAACATCGCTGTAGTAGAGTTCTGCTAAGAAATATTTACATACACTAGAATGTATTTTGGCTATTTATTCATTATGAATGATAGTGAAACATTCTTTACATCTCAACATGAGACCAAAGCTCAGCTAAGAACAGGGTTAAAATTATTTTTTGTTTACTGTAATCCAATAGGTCGGTATGCCATACTATTTTTTAACAAGGTAGACAAGAAAAATAATTAAAGAATACCTTTTTAGAATAAGTCTTAAAGTGCTATGTTTGTGATCTTGTTACGGCTTTAATCAGCTCTTAGTTCTGAAGTTGTGCACACTTTTTAAAAAGCTCCAACAAGATTGTTGTTTGGCTGGGGACTCTGCTGTTCTCTGATACAGCTATGAAGCTATATCAGATTACATGGGCACTTGATTTGTTTAACTTGCTGACATGATCACTCTAATTACAAAAGAACTCATGTGATGAATAAATCTTCTTAGCTACAAAGACGTGTTTAAAGCAGAACATTCCATATGAGCTTGGTTTTCACTCCAAGTGACTTCAAAAAGGTTCATATTTGAACAGCAAATCAGATTTTCAGAAAATCCCCCAAAATTCCTGCTCATTGGAAATCACATTTTAAATGTTGCCAGATAAAAACATTTGATTGAGAAGTTTACTTTTTAATTGTGAAGAGGTGCTCTCGCTACAAAGTCAAACATTTCCTTCTTAAAAATACATTGCCACTTTGTTTCCAGGTCTCTTTGTATCTTGATCTTGTCTGCCACATACCCAGGGTCGCAATTTCAGCTGTTGCATTTAAAGGTTGTGTTGAAAGTTACATGCATCTGAATATTTATAAGCTCCTGTGTTAACTTTGCATATTTATCATTTTCAAAATCACAAGAAACAGGACAGACAAAAACTGCAAGGAGTCAGCAGTGAAAATGCTGATCTTTTGTGGGAAATGAAATGTAAGTAAAATCTGGTGTTATATACACAATCTTTGTCGTTAAGGGTAATCCTATGGAAGGTGAAATGGTTTTCACCGCTATGACCAGGGTTCGAATCCCACTACTACGATTGTCTAACCTAGAGGGGCATGGGAATAGCCCATATATTATCATGCTATATATATGTTCATATTCTGCATATATATATTATATTAAGCTCAAAATATATTTTCAGTTAGCAGATATGGCAAGACACAAGAAATGGTTAACATCCATGTCAAATTTGTCAAGATCTGCACTATATTTGCAGGTTGGTCGCATTACAGAGATCTGCACTATTTTTGCAGGTTGGTCGCATTACAGCAAGCAAATATAATTTTAACCCTGAACATGTAGCTGCTCTATATAAATACACAAACAAGTGAAGCAAATGACATAAAGTTAGCTGTCTCCAATACAGAGCTATAGCTAGGTATTTTGTGTGAACATAATCTTTTTTCTTGTGACTATGGCAGTGATAAGAAAATTGTATACCTAAACAATCTCTTGGCTTAACACCTGCTTATCGTTTTCATTGAGAACATGGTAAAATTAGTACCTTGCTAGGTATAAATAAAGAAATAACCACAAAGCACATAAATCTGGAAGTTGAGAAAGGAAAATCGTGTGTTAACTTTTATATAAAATTTTAAAGTAGCTGAATTCAGAAAAAGTCATGGGGCATACACACTGGAAATGTTTTCTCATTATTATGTTTTTAATAATATCATTGGTAAAAATAACTTTTGTAATTTTTAAAGTTCTAACAATATTTGCAGCTACTGGTGACATTAAGGTCACCATGACAAAGTAACAGTTAAGGATATAAGCTACAGGATTTAATACAACCGTTTTTCATGAATAATACAGGTGACAATCAAAGTGTACTTTTGAACATCTCCCTGGAAAGATACATCAATGAAAGATGCAACTAAACACTATCACAGGTCTGCTGCCTTTTGGCAGTGGCAGATGAATTATATTTTTTTGTTGAAATCTTTCTAGGAGAAAATTAATTTGCATGTATAAAATCAGAATCTAACCACTCATACTTTCAGGATGTAATCCCGTGGTTTTCAAGGGTGCTTCAAATGGTCCTTGCCAATGAAAAATCCAGTCTTTTACTTTCCAAATTATTAAAATACTTTTTTATTACTATACCATAAACTAAATACTGTACCTGTGAAAATTCTAATTTTAGTGTTTCTTGCCTAAGCCATAAGCTTACATTCTGTCTAAGTTTATGAAAAAGGTACACAAAAACTACAAATATGTGTTAAATTTCTACGAACAAACTATTCGTAGATATTTATTTTTAAGCACAGTAATAAAAAACAATGAAACTTCTGCATTAAAAATCTTTCAACAAGGCATCACTGTCATTTTACGAAGGGTTAATGAGGCATCAAAAGATCTCATCAGTCAAATCAGTTTATTCAAAAATAAGAAAATAATACCTAGCAAATATTCTCTTGTTTATAGCTCAAACTGACCTCAGTAAATTCATTAAACTCAGCATGATGCAAATTCCTTTCAAGAAAAACTGACATACAGATCAATTAATCAATTAATTAGCAACAGACCTTTCCCGAAAATTGATTTGTGTGACGTCCCTCAAAAATGTCGCTTGCTTTTTATAACAAACGAATTTCAGAATCTCTTTCTCCGCTAAAAGTCGTATTTATGTTCAAGATTTTAAAATCATACTGTTTTCTAGAAAAAATTACATCTGCTTTAAGGTTTTAATTTTTTTTAACAAATCACTTGGAAATGAGGCTTAGGGTGTTACAGAATTCAGGGTGCAACAAATCATTTAAAAGTCCAGTACGATAGCATACGCAAAGTTTATATTCAGTGTACACCACAATTTTTTTTTAAACCTGTAAACTTGTGTGTTGACTAGACCTTGTTTTAGCTCTTATTTAATTAATTTCGAGCCATTCCCGTATTTCTCTGTATGTGGAGAAGAGACAATTTTGGAATGTAAAGTGATTACTGTGTAAATATTTTTATCCATTTGTATCTTATTATAAAATTTATTATTACTAGAAGAATCTGCAAAATATTGTATGTACTCGCCGCAGTCTAGTTATTTGATTTGATGGAGTGTCTTATTTGTTTCAACATGATGCTACATTCATTCGGTAAAATACACACTGCGCAATGACAATGGAAAAGCATTTAAAGAATGCTGCCTAGCTCCATAAGTAGTAGCGTTGTTTATTTTGGTTTTTTAGTGTACTATGGAACCACTTAATTGCTCTTGATATTTTACAACGAGTTTTGGACTGGGCGTACATTATAGGGCTCTTCTGTGTACGTTATCGTGAAATAAATGATTCATGTACGGCCAGTTGAATGCTGCATACGAGCGTACGTATAAGGATTTGTTGCACCCTGGAAGTATTTAGTGAGCTTTAACTGAGTGTACAGAATAGTGAAACAACCTTTCTACTTATTGTAGATACTTGAAATTTTCAACTAAGACATATTTCTAGATAATGCTTGTACCCTTCTCATAAAAACAAGTTTAATTTATTTTTTCTTTTTGAATTTCGGGGAAGGTCTATTTCATTGCCTTTCGATGTTTAAATTCCAATGAGATTTTGCTATATTTAATAACAAAAACAGGAAATGATATAACGCAGACATAAGAGATTTTAAAAACTGGATCAGATCTCGTTTACTCAAACTCAAAACAGAAATGAATGACAGTGATTTAACCCAAAAATCAAGATAATATATGGCACTAAGTACCCTAACAAGAGTCAATTACAGAAATAACGGAGATAAAAAAATGTTCAGTTTCCAACAGACAATAAGTTTCACATAACAAAAACAACAAACTTCTCTCAGAAAAGAAAATCTATCAATCTAACAGAAAACCTCCTTTGTTAGAAACGGGGATCTCAGAGAGAAATAGCATCAATAAAAACAAATTAAAATAAGCAAAAGAATTACAAAAAAACCTGGCAACATGGCCTGCCATAGCCACATATATAAAATGCTGAAGACAACATGGTCTTCTTTGTTAACAAACTGTTTATATAGTGATACAAGTTTCCATAGTAACATATCAAGCTAGCCTTCACACCAAGTACTCACTGTCTGACTACACATGTTCTTGATTGTTCATTTCACAGAAGGCTTTAAATTTTCACATTAAACAGGTCCGGAACATAAATTCTCACTGTCCTTTGTTACCAAGGGAACCATAATATCTTGCTGTTGTTAAGGCATCATGGCCTTTCCTCTTTTCAAGTGCATCGCTGATTTGTCCCAGTCAAATTTCCAAAAATTACTAATTGGAGGCAATATGGCCACCAAAGAACTAAACATAGTGTCATAATAAAGTAATGCTGATATCACCAAGGCAACATGGCCTCAGCTAGTTGGAAGGTGGCAACATGGCCAAGTTGGTGACACAGACCTTGGTAATTCTCAGTAACGAGGTCTTTTACTTTGATTATAATAATCTTGACTCTAGAGATAAGATATTCAATGTTAGTATAATAATGAGAATGAACTGAGTAGCCTGAACTATATGCTTTTACTTATGTAAGTAATGAAACATTCATTTACAACATTCCATTATAATTAACAAGGAAGGTTAATACTAACAAAACACATGAGTAAGAACTACAATTATTTTTCTACCTTAACTTCAATCTTAGATTTGAATTCTCCATTGAAGAATAAGCCAAAATACAAAGTTTTGTTTTGTATAAATACACTAGAAAAAATGTCTTTTAAGGAACATGGAGAGGTGTTCTGATCTCTCCTAAAACTTCAACACCTACTTAGACATTCAGAACATACATGTGTATTTAACACTAGCACATAAACACAGTGTTAAAAATGTTAACCTTATATGGTCACACATTAACAATGTATGGTCATTCGTCAACCTTATATGGTCACCCATTAACCTTATATTATAATTCAACTACCACTCAATTTACTGTTTTTTTATTTAAAACAAAAACATTCATCATTTCTTATGGTCACTACTGTTTATTTCGAAAATAATTTTTATTTTTTTATTTTTTTTAAGAACATAATTTTATTATTATAAGATGTTCAACATGTCATCTTACTTAATGGTACTGGATTGAACATGATTCGAGTGCTTCTTATGTGTAAAAGTACTGGATTGAACATGATTCAAGTGCTTCTTATGTGTAAAATACAATGATGATCCTTAGTCCCACAAACATGTGCAAGAATAAATCATCTTGAATATAATATACAAACATAATTTTCCTGAGTGCAAACCAACCATAAACAGACAAACTTTTCCCTGATTCAATTATGCAGACAAGATTACACGAAACAAGGAGACGTTCATCTCATATAACCTTACATTCATTACTGTTAATAATTAATGTTATTATTACAAATGATTTCACCTATTGGCAATGTCCAATGTTATCATCAAACAAAGAAGAATTCAAAGTAAAATCACTTTAAAACTGAATTTTAAATTTAGTTGTATTTAAAAAAACTTTCATCAGCCGTTAAGGCTAAAACAAAATTTTGACAAAAACCACATTTTATTGTCTGATAATGGTGACAGTGTCTCTTACAACCTGATAGTGAGTACAGTGTGTTTGTAGCAAATGAAAACATTGATGGTGACAGCAACCAAAATTTAAAAATATACCCTTTTATACTAAAGGTAAGACTCATAGTGAGTACAGTGTGTTTGTAGCAAATGAAAACATTGATGGTGACAGCAACCAAAATTTAAAAATATACCCTTTT
>JANTOQ010178701.1:0-24595 GCA_027564595.1 Bythotiara depressa | reverse complement strand
AAATCATTTTACAGTTTTTATAACTTATAATATTTATTCTACAAAGATTTTGTTATATCTGTATTTAAAACTTTAGTGTTTTAGTATGAAATGACAAAGTATGTCGTCTTTGCTGAACATAACTTAGGTTGTCTGTGGATCTGTTGTATTCTGTTTTACAATAGGCAAGAAATTATTGTCTGGAAAAATATATCTATTTTCAAGGTTTACCTGGAAAAACATAGGTATTTTGAAACAAAATTCCTGGAAAAGGGTTATGTTTTCCATCAAAATCCTTGAAAAACTGTCTGAAATTCCTGTGGCCACCCTGTATGAGCATCTCGTATGGGAATCTAAGGCAAATATACCTTTTATCTGAAGAAGCCTTTTTACAAACTGACTTGTCCAAAGCCTTTGTATTGTAAATGTTTTAAATAACTTTGTACCTAATAAAACTATACTTGTAAATTATAAGATGCTCCATGGATAACAAGTGAAATTAAATGAATGTGCCATGAGAAGTGTAATATACAAAGCATATGTAAAAAATAGTTGATCTGACACTGATAAAGTGAATCTACTCTGGTAAACAGATTTACAAGCAGTACATTTATTATCATTTCCTTCCTATCATTGACAATAACATGACATATAACCACAAACAAAGCAGTGTATCATATTCCTAAATAAAACTTGATAGGTCCTTGTAAAGAACAATATACAATAAATAATAGGTATATGTTAGCAATAATACTAAGACTTACTTTCCAGAATGAACAAAAAGCAACTTCAACCTTCAAAACAATATGAATACAACTGTTCTTTTGAATCTTATTGATATTGAGAGAAAATAGTTACTATTGGTGAATAAACTACTATTATTGACTATTATTATTGAACTTAAAAATATTCTCCCATTAATGTGTGATAATTTTGGAGGGCACATTAATAAATCTATATGACTTTTGGTAATTACTTCTACTTCTGTGGAAAGGTAATAATTATCAGCATCTAAACTACTGGTTAAGATCCAAAATTTATTTATACAAACATTATTTGCCAAATCTTTTTAAACAAACAAACAAACAAACTAAGTACTTTATGTTAATTGATGTTGAACTCTATTTTAAGAATCTACTCTTATTATAATAGCATCAATTGTTATTAAAACTTATTAACACTTGTTATGAAAATTTTGCTCTTGTTTTAAGAGTGAGCTTTACTCCTTGTTGCCAACTATTAAAAATGAAAGTAGAAACTCTCGTCGTAATTAGAGCTGAACTTGTATATTAATATAAACATGCACTATTGCATTCTATGCAGTGTACATATTTATTACCATTAACAGTGGCAGGGTATTGTAGTGAATTGAAATGAAATGTAAGTTTATGTTTTGTTTCTTTTTCTTTGTTCAGGTTTAAACCTGAGCAATGAGATGACAACAGGAAATGGATGCCCATTTGAGAAAGATACAAATGTAAATGCTGTGGAGTAAGTGTTTTCTTTGACCAATATTTAAACCATAACCACCACCATTATCAGTGTAGTGGCTAATGGGATAATGTGGATTCAAGTATAGTTGTAGTATGTTTAGCTAAGAATGCAAGAAATTAGATTGTTTTGATGACCTTTTGAGAAAATCAAACAGACAGGTGAAACTGTAGGCAATTCTGTCACACAGCAGAATTGTTCAGATGACCCTGGAAACCATCCAGGGTAATGAAACAATTGAACCTTTTACCATATCACATGGTTTTGCTGGTACCAATCAAATGTACCAATAGTGTTACTGTGTATCTCAATTACATTTAGTTATAATTGCAATTATTGATATATTTGGCTTTTAATCTAAATCCATTCTATCAGATTGTTACATGTGATAATATCCTTATTGAATGTGATCTGGAAAAGGAATGTATCTTAAATAACCTTTTAACAATTGTGTATGTGTAACTTCATCTTTAGATCCATTGTTCTAGATAAAGATCAAGAAGAAGGTATGTACATAGTTTCTTTAACCTTGTGTCTTCTAATGAGAAACACAATGCTGATGTTGTCCAGTGTATCTTTTTTTTATTTTTTTATTCTATTGTAAATGTCTTTCATGAAGGCCCCTAAACATTTAATGAATATTGAAGAAATGTATTTTTATGGCTTAGTGGTATTTGATGTATCATGTCTGATTGTTTTGCATTTGATTCATCAAAGGTGCTGCTCAGCACCTAGACAACCTGTTTATTTATAAGAATGTAGTCCATAGAATTCTTAGTAATTGTTCTTCCTTAAACATGGTAGAAAAAATGTATGGAATACTTGTGTTTCACCAGAATTCTAAGTATGGAATTGGAGGCATTTCTGAAGCATTAGAAGTTTGGTCAACATTATACTTTTTCAAAAATAATGTCGCATTTACATTTTCTCTTCATTATTTTTTGCAAGCTGGATGGATCACTCATATGGAGAAATCAATGTCTCAAAAGGAGTCATATACACCCAAATTCTTTTGATTCTTTTTATGGAAGCTAAATACAGCTTATGTTAATACATAACAAGCCTTGTTCCAGTTCCATTTATTATTGTGGTGGAGAGTGTAATGAATAGTTTATCCTGCATATGTTAATAGAAGTACTTTCCTCCAGCCTTAAATGACAGGAAAATAAGCATGGAGAAATACCTTTGGCCCTCTTTTAGGGAGAATATACTGAGTATAACCCAGAAAATCAATAGGTATGGTACATAGACTTTCTTATCATCTAAAAGTAGGTGTTAATTTCGAGTGGCATCATATTTTCCTTAACCTTTTCCAAAATTTAAAGGCAATAGGACTTTGAACAGTAATAATGGGAAAAGTAAAAAAATGAAAAGAAGCTAATATATGTTACTGGTGCAAACATTATGCAAACTTATTGAACAATACCAATGTCACCATTGAACAATGACAGCAATAATTAATTGCCAAAGCTTTCTAAATAACTTAAAAGTAAAAGAGAAATAAATAAAGCTGCATGGGTTGACAAATCACATACGTCAAGAAATAGTTATCATACTAGAAAACATTTTGAAACAAAGGTCAATGTACGTCTGTTTATGAAAGTTTGTGTACGGCCACACCAATGTACTTCATAAAAACTACAACACGTAAGGAGGAAGAAACCTAGCTATTTTCACTGATTCCATACACCATTTTTATTTAAAATTTATGGCACCTGAAAATATAAATACATTGTCAGTTTATTTTTGATGAAGAAATAATGGAACATTTGTGGCATTGTTTTTGCATTTTACGCATCCTTTTTTACAAATTGAAGTAGAAAAATCTTTCTTTTTAGACAGGCCACAAATTAGTTACCCTCTCTCTAAACAACAGAGACAAGATTTTTTTACATCATCTGTATTAATTACAGCCTTGGAAAACTCATGTTCTAAATTCAAAGCTGTGTTTCAGTTTACTTACACATGAAAATGTGTGAAATCCCCCTCCCCCTCTTTATTCATTTATTTCTCGTGATCAAAACAATTTCAACAAAATGAGAAGATTGCTGATTCTTACTATGTCGAAAACAAGGATTTCCTGATTTCCCCTTGTACCTTTTCATTCTTCAAAGTTAGGAAATAGCACAAAAAATCATTTCTGAAAAACAGCATTTTAAAGTTTATTACAGGTAAATAAACTTAAAACAAAGAAATGATTAAGATTGCTTCTGATCATCATGAGGCAGGTTTGTTTACTCATCATTTGGTATAGTTTTATAATTTCTTATAAGATGTTGTAATTTCTTACAAAATAAAAAAAGAAAAGGAAGGAAAAAAATGTTTGTCACCATAGTACAAATATTAGGAAGATTAATCTCTCCTTGCAAACATTTTTTTAAGTACTTTTTTCTTTATTTTGGGGCTTTTCTGATGAGAAATTTATATTTCCAATTTTTAAATGAATTTTCTACTCAAAATAAGCTCTTAAATTATATGAAATTTTCATTTTGGCAAAATATCAATTTAAAGGTTATGTGTATCCTTAAATATAGATGAAAACTGTATAAAACGCAATGATTATAAGAACACAATCAGAATTTTTTATATGAATTTAGATTTTCAGAGGTAAAACTACATGAATTTTGGCAGTATGCATCAGTGTGTGCTGTTCGTTACCTACACTTTGATATAACTGTATCGTACTTTGATTTACTGAAAGTTGTGTCTTGGAGAAGTAGGACATGACCAATGGTAACTGCAAAATTGTCAAGCATTGCAATTGATAGAAAAAGCATATTCTCCACATTTTATAAACATGGTAGAATGTCTTGCTTGTTTTCCTATATACAATAAACCATGGAAGATGATAGATATGCTCAGTGACTCGCTTTGTGTAAGTTTAAACACATTCTGGAAAATCTCTTTTCTCTATATTGGTAATAAAACACAAGTCTCGATGTATGCAGCTTTGAAAAATTATGTACATTTAAAAGTATACATATATACATTAATATTTTCATTTTATTTTGTTTTTAAGGATGTGTTTATTTATTTAGGGTAGCTAGATATTGCATAGCTAACACTAATAACTAATTTCGCGTTGGTTATCTAGAAATTTACAACTTGTTTAAATTGATGGTTACAAATATATCATGGTGAAACTAATATAATGCTACATCAACTGGTTGAACATTATGCAAATTTATTGAACAATATCAATGTCACCATTAAACAATGGCAGCAGTAAATTATTTTTCATTACATTCTAAATTATTTAATAAATGTAATTAGTCCTAAAGTTTATTTATTTACTACTTGTCCTTATACTAATCCACACTTTAACTAAAATACGCTCTAGTTAAAGTAATATTAATATTTCCACTTTACAACCAATAATGTTTTTCTACTTTTTGTAGAATTTGAAGTCAAGATGGTATTTTCAAATGCAACATGTTGGTTTCTTGATATTTGTCAAGATAATGAAAAGTTATACAAGAAGATATGTTATTTGGATCTCACATATGCTGACAATGGAAAGTTGCAACAAACAGTATTCAAGTTGCTTGGTCAGCAAAATCCCTGTCTAACTGTGAAGGCATTTAAAGAAGTATTGCGAAGGATTGGTGTGCAAGAAAGCTGTGACATTTTTTCAGAGTTCTCACATGTGGATACCGACAGGCTGTGTGAAATACATCCAACATGTAGAAAAAAGATATGTGATCTCCTAAACAAGTTCTTTCAAATTAATCTGAAAGGCTTCAGTCAATTTCTTGCAGAGATCGATATCAGCCATCAAGACATAAAAGTAACAATGATGCGAACTCAGAACGTGTTCAATCCTGTTGTTGAAATGTTTCACATAGTTTCACGTGATGATCAACAGCTCTTGCATGGTTATAATGTTGCAGATATTATTAATGCATGTGCTATGCAAAACACCAGCAAGTTAACAGTTTAAGATATTATCTTTAAATATTAAAAATTTGATTGACTTAAATGAGGTTTTGTTTAAGAAAGGTTCAGAGGAACTTTATTTAAAAATTTTGTTTTGCTGTAGTTGTTATACTGATACTTTATTTTTTGAATTTGTGGTATTTCAATACACACAAGCTTTTTATGTGTTTGAATATCAAAACAGCATTGAAGTATTAAAACATATGTAATGCACATAACACCAGAGAAATATTCTACCTTGAGGGAAGAAATTTGCTTGGGAATTTAATTTTGAGGATGGAAGAAAGTATATTTCACGGGGATTGAAATTTCAGAAGATTTTTGTGGTGGGTAGTGTTATAATGTAAAAACTAGCTGTTGCATTTTTTCTTGACAAGTGTAATTCCCTTTAAAAGATAGAATTTAATGTCACGGATGAGATATTATAGCCATTGTTGTGGAAATTTAATTTGGCAAAATCAGCAAAATTTTCTATCCACAAAAATTTCATCCTTTAACATAATATAGAAGACAAAGTGTGACTAGGAAAGAAATACCTACTCGGAAGGGAGGGAAGAGGTTAATATGCTGTGCACTTTTGCATAGCCTGGAATGTTGCACAGTGCCACTTTCGCATAATGTGAACCCATCAACCCATTTCTTCGGATACATGTTGGCTGCAGCAATCCATATACATGGTCCAACTCATAAGTGCAATGGGGTAGTCTGACCTATACAGATAGGAGGGAAGCGAATATATTATAGAAATTTATTTAGACTTCATTATCATTTTATTTTTCCATTATTTGTACTGTAATTGTTTGATTCTTCTTAAATGTTTGGCAGTTTATAATTATTTTCTAACAGTCTAACAATTATTCATCTATATGACGTAGCCAGTAGATGTTTGCAACAACTGTCGCTCCGACAGCTTTTACATTTTTTCATCCATACTTTCCATGATTTTCACATTTTCTGGTACTTTTAAAATGTTCGATCACGTGATATTATACACCTCATGGCTTTTTATCTATTGTTATATATCTGCTGCACTGGGGGATTACAAACTATTCTTGTAATTATCTGGTAATTATTTTATGAAGCTGGCCAATTATACTGCACAACAGTCAAACTTTGCAAGAGAGCCTGTTTTATTAATTTAAGTAAAGGAGCTAACTGGATAGAATATTAATTAGTAGTTTTTGTTGTGTTTCAGAATTATGTTTTATTTCTTAACACAAGCTAGTCATAGAAGGTACTTAGTGTCATTTTAGGTTGAAGTGAAGTTAATTTTTATAAACTCCAAGAAGGTGGTACCTACCTATCACAGTCGTAGTCCTGTGAAGAATAAAGCCGTTTCAACCCAAAAATACACCTGATTTTTAAGAGTTACCCTAGCCACACTTTGTCTTGAAATATAGAAATCTTGGCTTTGAATATTTGGCACAAGGTGCCAGATTAACCAAATGAGTTCACCACCAGTGATGTTTGAGTGAATGCAGATATAAAGAACGAACTTATGAACTAAATGTTTTTATTTTACCAATGACTTTAGATGTGGGAATCTTAGGTACTTTGGTACACCTGGTTGAATGAGATGGGAGACTCACTGGCATCCTAATTGGTCCATTTCCACATTTTGTGATGTCATAAAATAATGAAACCAGTGAAGTAAGCACAATTTTTGACATTCCTCTTAACAAAACACTAGTATTTGCATTCATTCCTACCAAGTGTCCACTTTTTTCACATTTAAAGGACAAGTGGCAAAATATGAATGGCGTCCCCATAAGTAACAAAAATATTTTTGTAGCAATGTTTTTGTGCCATGTAAAACATCCTATGCTCCCTAAGACAAGTTTTTATTAGCTTTATGTTGCATATGTTGTCGGAAGCTTATAAATCAGCCTTGTACACATTGGTGTAATATTGTGAGAAGTATTCAGAGGGAGATATTATAAGATAGGTTTACAAACATAAATGTATTTCTTCGTTATCAGTATGTACAGCTCCATTCACGATCTCCAACTGAGTCTAACTAACTTTATGTACACTAGGTTCCGGACCTCTTTAGGTATGATCTCCATCGTAGAGAGTGTTTCAACACTACACCTTCCCTCTCCTCTATGCATGTTGTTCGGGTTTTTCAGGTATGTTATCATGTTGTTCGGATCCTAAATTATAAGAAGATACGAATGGCAGAAATGTTGTATTGCGTTATCATGTTTAAAGTTAATACTTTGTCTATACTACAACTGTCTATACATGTCTAGTATTTGCGCCATGAGTGTGCTGGTCGTCTATCTTGCTTGGGATATTGCTTTCTGATTGGTTGTTGATTGGCGTTTTGATCAGCTACATTGATGGGGTTTGGTTCAGCTTGAGGATGGTTATCAATATCTAATTCCTCCTCCTTGACAATTATAGGTGTTGTTGCTTCATTTGATAGCGGTTTATAATGCGAAACATTTCTTGTAATCGTTGAACCATCGGTTTCTGATTGAGCAGTTATCATCGTTCCGTTTCTGTCGGTTACGATATAGGGGTGTGGTTGGTAATATGGGGTTAGTTTGTTTCGTTTTTCTTGGTGAACAAGAACACGATCACCAGTTTCAATGTTTCGATCTTTGGTATGTCGTTTCTGATCAATGTATTGTTTGTTTTGATCTTTACTTATCTGATCGTTTTGCTTGAGATTATGCTCCATAGATTTTTGATCGATTGTACTGTTGAATGATGGAATAGGAAAGTTTATTTTTCTATTAAACATATCAGCTGGTGCAATCTTTGTTGAACTGTGCGGTGTTACTCGGTAGGTGAAAAGAAAGTCGTATACTGCTTCCTTGAAGTCTCTCTTTTCAATGTATGCGGTTTGAATAACTTTTTTTAATGGTTGCATGAATCGTTCTGCTTCCACATTGGCTTGTGGCCATCTTGGGGTGCATCTGTGTTTTATACACTTCCTCTGTAAGTATGACTTGAATGCACTTGAAGGAAATGGCAGTCCGTTGTCAGATACAACGTTTTCTGGGTTGCCATATGTACTAAAGATACGGTTGAGTCTCTGTATCAATGTGGTTGCGGCGGTACTGTGCAGGAATTCCACATCAGGGTAACGCGATTGTTGGTCTACTATGACGAATATGTAATAACCATTCGGTAGTGGACCAAGATAATCAATGTTGACGGTTTGCCAAACTTGGTCAGGTATGGGCATATTCTGGATGGGTGCTTGCGTGTTTGGTAACAACTTGGCACGGTACACATGTTGAGAGTTCTCTTTCGACAAGCTCATCTAAACGTACGAAGTATATCTTTGTTCTTAACAATGCTTTGGTTTTCTGTAGTCCTTGATGACCAACATGTGCAAGCTTTACTGCTATTTTCTGGTAGCATTGCGGTAGGACGATACGGGTTTGTTTGAGGATTACGTCATCTTTTTCTGTTAAAGTGAGTTCACTTTTAAATATCCTAAACTGTTTTAGTTCATTCGAAGATAGATTCGGATAGTTGCTCGGTTTGTCTAATGTGTACCAGCTTTCATTTTTCATAAGGTTGATTAATTGTTGACATATTTTGTCGGTTTTAGTTGCTGTTTTGATATCATCAATGGTAATAGCCTTCGGGCACGCATTTGTAGTTATGAAATTAATATATCTTTCCGTTTCACTGCTGGAACGTTCATCAGGTTGATCATATGGGTGACGGCTTGGGTAATCTGATATATTCTCAGCACTCTTAACATGTTCAAGTTCGAAATCAAAGGCTTGTAATCTTAGCGTTAGTCTTTCGATTCTTAATGGGATGGTTGCTTTAGGGTTGTTGAGAATGTTGATAAGTGCTTTGTAGTCATTGAAAAGGGTAAATTTTCATCCAATTAGATATAGTCTATTTCTTTCACAGCCATATACTATACTGAGACATTCGCGTTCAATTTGTGCGTAGTTTTGTTCAGCGTTTGTTAGCGCACGTGATGAATACGTGATGATCTTTGCATCATTTTGTCCTGCTGATTTCTGCATTAATATAGCTGAAATTCCATGAGGACTTGCGTCAGTAAACAGGAATGTTTCTTTATTATCTTCGAAATAACTTATGCATGACTCACTGTTCAGCATCGTTTTGAGTTTTGAGAATGATTCCTCATGTTCTGTATTCCAAACCCATTCTGTGTCATTCTTCAGCAAATTTCTTAATGGATGCGTTAGGGTACTGTAATTGGATATAAACGCTTTGAGATAGTTTGTTAGTCCCAAAAAACTTCTGAGTGCTTTTGCGTCTTCTGGTTGACTTGTATTTTTCACTGCTTGGACTTTCTTTGGACTAGGTCTCATTCCATCTTTTGAGAAAACGTAACCATATAATTCAAGATTTTATTTATGGAATATACACTTTTGTAGGTTTAATGTAAGTCCCTTGACTTTGAATCGTGTTAATACTTTCTCCAAAATGTCATCATGTTCCTCAGGGGTTTTAGCGAAGATAATCATCTGCAATATTTGTGACTCCTTGGATGTCGCTGAGGATGGTTCTGATAGTGTGTTGCAACTCTTCGGAAGCAGAATTCACACCGAAGATGAGACGGGTAAAATGTCTAATGCGGGTGTCTGATTGAAATGCAGTTATATATCTAGATTCTGGGGTAAGTTCTATTTGATGAAAAGCACTTTTCATATCTAGCTTTGTAAATATTTTGGCTCCTTTCAACTTTATGTTTAAATCGTCGACGGTGGGGGTAGGATATCTGGTACGTTCTATGGCCTTGTTCGCACATCTCATATCGATGCATAGCCTAATACCACCATCTGTTTTTGGTACTACTACTATGGGGTTTAACCATGGGGTCGGTTCGTCGGTAACATCTTCAACCATACCTGCTTTTTCTAGCTTTTTGATTTCTGAATTTACTTGTTTTCGAAGAGCGAAAGGGTATGCCTTTCCTTTTGAGCGACAGGCGTGACGTTCTTATCGATATGTAGCCTCACTTTATGACCTTTTAATAAACCAATTTTATCATTGAAAACGCTCTTTCTAAGGTTTTCAATAAGAGAATTTAATCGATTCGGTACTCCACCCTTGGGTTGATTTTGTTTTAATTCAGCTGCACTTGAAATGTGTGCTTTTGTTTCGCTTTGTTGGCGAGCTGCACTTGAAACGTGTGCTTTTGTTCCGCGTAATTGGTTTGATGTTAATGAATTTATAGTTTTTGAAAAAGTTATTGTGTCTAATTCAATGGCAGTTGTTCCTGATAATAGATTTTTATGTGTGGTATTTATCACGTAAAATGTTGTACTCAAAAGTTTGTTTTGGTTTTCTACTAAAAGATCGACTTTTCCCAAAACTTTTAACGTTGGTTCCTTGTTACCATAGGTCACGACGTTGTTTTTTGCTTTTTGTAAAATTAGTTTTCCAGATAATTTATTGTTAAGTTGTTGAAAGGTACAGTTTGTCAAAACATTTACGAATGAACCGGTATCGACTAAGAAATTGACTTGGGTGCCTTCTACACGAATTATAGAATCAAACTTTTTCTTCGCACCTTCTGTTCTGACTGTCTTATTAACTGAACTACTTTGATCATACAGTGTTTGTATACAGAATAAAATTTCATCATCAGAATCATCAGAAACATTGCTGTGATTTAACGGCGAATGAGTAATGGCATTTAACAGGCGGTTTGATTGGGTGAAATTTCCTGAATTTCTGGGTTAAAATTTTTTGCTGTTTTAATTTGGTTTTACAACAGTTTGAATAATGACCCTTTTTGCCACATTGGTTACAGGTTTTCCCTTCGGCTGGGCATCGCCCTTTATGAGGGTAATGATATCCACACCGATAGCATGTACTAGATTTTGGGGTGTTGTTACTCATTCCTCGCTTTTGAGAAAAATATTGCTTACCAAACTTTGTCTTGTTTTCTTTGACTGCATGGACTTCTTCATTGCCATGTGCTTTGACTAATGTTTCTGCTTGTTTTGTGATTTCTTCTAGTGTTTTTCCTGTAACTAAAAGTTCTTGTAAAGATTTCTCTGGGTTATTAACAGTCGACAACTCTATTTGTTGTTTGATTGCTTTGTCAGTGTTGTGAAAATCACACTTCGCGGCTTGCTCTTTCAGTCTTATAAAATATTGATGTACAATTTCATCTTGCTTTTGCTGCATTT
Organism: Bythotiara depressa; assembly: GCA_027564595.1. Classification (NCBI taxonomy): domain Eukaryota; kingdom Metazoa; phylum Cnidaria; class Hydrozoa; order Anthoathecata; family Bythotiaridae; genus Bythotiara; species Bythotiara depressa. The sequence continues at coordinate 13,046 of JANTOQ010178701.1, read as the reverse complement.
GGTGGAATAGATATGTCTCATAGCTTTTGTTTACTTGAGGTTCGAAGTGTCTGTCTATTGCGGCGATAACGTCGTCATAGTTTTGTTCGCCTGCTGGTTTAACATTTTCGTAGATTTCATAGGTGCTATCTCCAACAAATGTTAGTAACATTGCTAATTTTTGCTTACGGTCGGTAACACCAATTGCTGTACATAAAAGTTCAAATCGTTGCTTGTATTTCTTCCATCATGAAGGAATACTAGATACATCGTCAGTTTCAAAAGTAGGGAACTGAGGTAAGTTTAAATTAGCAACAGCCATGATAAATATAAATGTAAACAAATAACTTCTTGATAATCTAACATACGAATTTAATCTCCTTGTGGGTTTATGAATTTAATCTTCCACAAAAATTTTCGAATTTAATCACTTGTGTTTATTTTCCACTGTCCTTGTCGCCACTTGTAATATTGTGAGAAGTATTCAGAGGGAGATTATAAGATAGGTTTACAAACATGAATGTATTTCTTCGTTATCAGTATGTACAGCTCCGTTCACGATCTCCAACTGAGTCTAACTAACTTTATGCACACTAGGTTCCAGACCTCTGTAGGTATGATCTCCATCGTAGAGAGTGTTTCGACACTACAATTGGCAATGGGTTACTTGTTTGTTAAAGAATGCATATTGGAATTTTATTCGATAGGAAAAATCAACAACAAGAACAATCTTGAGAATGTTATTTGACAATACATTACCTTATATGGTTATTTAAGTTGCAAAAGGTTAGTCACTCGCTGTCAATTCAAAGTCATAACTGTTATTTCATGCTTTAGAGAGTATTTATAAGCTTCTGATGTTGTGTATTTTGTAGAGGTTTGTGTTATATATATGTAATAAATTAAAATATTCTTCTTTGATTAGATTTGAACCTTGCTTAATTAAAAGTGCACTATCCTGGAATATCCTACAATAACGTATATGGAATTAAATAATCTCCACTGTGGGCAGATAATATTCTAACCTCACTTTTATTCTAGTTAAAACATAAGATTGGCATTCCATATCAAAAATTTAGTACAGCAATCATTTTAAGAAGGCAGCTGCCAAAAGAAATGGAAAACATTTTTTGAATGGGCTCTCGTGGAGAGTTCCATATTCTGGATACAAGACTTTTCACTTCACTAGAATGTTCTTCTTTCTGTTCTGCTACAATCCACTTATTTTCCACACTAATATATGCTTTCATTCTTACTGACTAAAGAACTTGAGTATGTGGCGACATAAATAAAATATTAACACTTTTTGTATGATGGAAGTCTAACAACCTAAATCTCACATGGATTTCCACTTAATTTTGCATTCAATATTCCGCCCCATGACCAATTTTTTAATAGCTTTCATGTTCTTTCATGTTAAATATAAGTTTGGAATATTTCAATAGTTTTAATCATGCACTGATTATGGATACATTCTGAAAAGTGTATGCTAAATAAATAAAATAATTTTATAAGTGTTTTATCTTACTTTGTGTTCTACTATGATATGATATGATATTATTCAGAGTGTACAAAAGAAATGTGTTTGGTTATTACTGACACTGAAAACGTATGTAAAATATATTCTGAGACATTGAGTTGTAACTTAATAATAATACTAATAGTATGTAAATAGCATTTCATTTTTTAACGATGTTATATTGTAACATTTATTATATATTTTTGAGTGGATTTCCCTCGTCTTTGTGTTTTAGAATATTGTTACCTATATATAAAATATAAAATGTTAAGTATATACATCAGGAGTGGTATGAAAAACAGATCATTGTTAGACTTGTACTGTTATTACCATATATACCAATATTTATTCTTTTGCTAACATTAAAGTTTCATTTTCATTAAAATAAAAATTCACACACTAGCTTTACCAGAATTCTGCTTGGTTCTTTCAAAAAGTCTATCACAAAAAGTAGGAATAAGTTCTACTTTCCAGCACTTTTTCAGCACATGTAGCATGTGTGATCCTCATTTTAATGAAAATTCAACTTAATAATGGATAATTTTTACACTGTGTTGTGATGTGTTTATTTGCTTAGTTATAAAAAGTCGGATGATTATATATTATGAGACATAAAAGTACAATTGATACTTTAGTTTTGGTTTATTATTCTTTTGTAAGGTTCTATTAACTTCAGAGAAGCTTTTGTGCACTTCTGTACTTGTTACAATCCTACAACATGAGGAGGAAAATTAATGAATTAATTAAATTGCATTAAAATAAAAAGTAAACAAAATTAACATTTATCCTTAGGAATAAATAAATAAATAAATGAACGTTTTGGATTTCTTACATTATATTTAAATTTCCTCTACTTGCTATTTTATCATGGGTGTCCCACATAAAATTGATCAAAATTGATCACACAGCTTTCTTATGTTCTTTACATAAAATTGATCACGCAACTTGAAAATAAGAAAAAGTATCCTTTTCAACTGATCAGAATCATGAAAAACAATAATACTGTGTCATAAAATAATAAGTGAAAACTTAATATATTTGCACATAGCACTAAAATGGAATATCTTATCTAGGCATGTTCTGCTAATTGTAAGGTCAATAAATTTGATGATAGATAGATTCATTATAAAACAAATTGGCCCTACAGGAGATTTTTGCTGTTATATTCAAATTGTGCTGTTATATTGTGATATTTTCTAGATATGTGCATTTTCTGTCATATTAAATTTAAAAAATTAAGTAAAAGACAATACAACTAGGTTCATAGTTTAAGGAATATGAAAACCAATTTCTAAAACATTCAGTTACACTATGATTATATACCAGAAACATATTTTTTCATTATCTTGAAAGTGCCCCTTCTCTGTAATAGTATGTAAAAAAAACTACATATAAACATTTTTTTTAAACTGCATATAAATTTAAGATAATAGTTCAGCAAAGCACCAGAAAGTTTAGTTTCACTATCATTATCTTGAAAATAGTCTTTCTTTGTAATACATACCCCATTATGTAAAAAGATTCAGATGACTGTTCATTATACTGCCAATTTTACTTAATACGCATACTGTATTCTGATATATGTTATTAGATTGCTAGTCAAGTGAGAGGGGGTTTATGAGGTAGGTATACTTTCAAGAAACTACCTTGGAATCTATGTGGTTTTCATACTCCCTTTCCTGTTTTCTGGACACTTAAAGTGTAAAGGGCCTAAAATAGGCATACTCCCCGATAAATCCAGTGCATGACCATGATTGTAACACCCCTTTGTATTGTAAATTTCAAAGACATTGAAATCAATTATGTAACTTAATTTTCAGCTAATTTTCCTGCCTCATTTAAGCTCTGAAAAATGTCAATAAAAAAGATTGTCAATCATCAATTTATGTAACTTCTGACTCAACACATACATTTACTAATTACATATAGAACAAGAAAAACATGTTATTGTTCCATAATATTTTGTTGTCTTTCACATCTTTCTCAAATTGTTTGACAACCATGGGCATCTAAACATTTTTCCATTGGCAAAAATATTGCTACAGTCATATTAATCAAATTAGGTCATTCTCAGTATTCTAAAAACAGCCAAAGAAAATAAGTAAAGTAAAGCCCTGATACACTGGGATATATTATTTTTTAAATTCATTTTTTAATGCTTTTTACTTCCATCATTCCTTTGAAATTGGTGAAAACTTCAGACATTAACTTTAACAGGCAATTTAATTTCTTAACTATCACGGAGGTTAAAACTTACAAGGTGATTTACTTTTGAAGTTTTGTATTCATTTATATATGTATATTATGTGAATGAATGTCACACGAGTGAGTACATATAGAATAGGAATATATTTCTTTTTGTATAAACATAACCCCGTCTGTAGAAGTAGACAGTTTCACATGTGCATATTTTTCTTTTTAATGATAAACATGTCTCTTGAGACAGTTTCGCATGTGCGTATTTTTCTTTTTAATGATAAACATACCTTGAATGTAGCAATTTTAAACAATTTTATGTTTTGAGATGAGAAGAGATTATCATTGTGAGTTAATATATGGTGGTTGTACTGTATTATTAAGCAAGAGAAAACTATAACAAAACTTTTTAATTTAATTAACTAACGATATAATAATTTTACTTTAATGCATTCAGGGGAGCCCAAAAACATGATAAAGAAAGTATTTTTAACTTAATTTTTAACTCATCTACCTCCCTATCTAGTGCGCTAAAAGCGCCGTGAATTTAGTTTTATATTAATTTATCTTCATATTAGTGTTAAAACAGCAACGTGAAGGAAGTTTTCAACACCATTTTGCTTTGTTTATGATAGAGTACTTTCTTGACGTCACATTACACATTGATTATATTATTACATTCATGAAAGTAATCAATGATGGAAAGTTTTTTGACATTCAGTAACACAAAAAGGGTAAAACAGTGGAAAATGAGCTAGCTATGCTGTAATGTTAGTAAATTACTTACCGTAGAATGCATAAATAATTTTATTTGGTTGAAGAAAAAGTAAGTGTCAGGCATTTTTGCGACAGCCAATAATTGCTGCCACAGACTTGCTTTTTGTGAAAATATGGCGGCAATTGCCGAATGCCGTCGTGAATTTCAATGGTTGTCGTGGAATACAACTGATAAATTGCATGCATCTAGAAACAAAGGTACGCCGTTTTGGCAGCCTAAACTCCATTCTTGCTATATTATTGTAATGACCACTTAGTTGTGACCACATGCTATAATATGGAACACAATGTAAATGTGATGCACAATGAACTGCTCAAAACAGTAGTAGACCAGTTTCGCCAATGCTCACTGCTTATGTAAATAGTAATATATGTGTTGAGTTGCAAACAATGGAATTTATAATGCAATAAAGATGTTTTCCACCCTTTCTTGCAGTTTGTCTGATTAATATTAAGAAGGGAAAGTAGAGATCTGTTTTGTTTTCTATTCCTTTGTTTTGATTATAAATTGATCCAGTGCATTACATAAGTCTTGTCTACAATAATTGCATTGTAGCTAAAGTTTTGGCTCTTGTTAAATAATGTGGTAGAGAGGAAATATTCAGTTATTACTATGCTATACATATGAAACATTGGACCTTTCAGTAGCTTAGATAATACACAGGCAACTGTAAGAGTTGTGCATGCAAGATTTTAGTATTTTCGTAATTAGTATTTTTTGATTCTCAATGTGATGAATATTGAGAACTAATTTATCATATATAATAATAGTATTCAATAATACAAGACAGAAAATGTATAACTCTTACAGGTGCCTGTGTATAATCTCTGCATAATGTTTGATGAATGAGTGTCATGGGTATTTACATATATAATAATCAACTTTCTTTTTTCTTTCCAAGATCTAAATAGTATTATTAAGAGTATTATTAGAACAGCAATTTGTTAAAAAAGTGTAGAAGCTTTGGAACAAAGGTAAGTAAAATGCTTCATTACATTGGCAAAATAATAATGATAATCCTTACCAGTGTTCTGCTTGCTTGTTGATATTTAATAGTTTATAGTTATGGTCAACTTTTCATATATTGTATGTTTGAGTAATAATATTCAGGCAGCATTCGATTAGTCCCAAATGAGAACCAGCTCTAGTGAGCTTTTTAAATCCCCAGATTGTCAAATGCATATATCAGGGTTTTTTTAAATATGCATTATATAGCTTATCGGCATTATATAATTATGTCAGTTCAATTCTTTCTTTTGCTTCCTTCCATGTAAGATCTTCCATGGCACAAGTGAATGTCTGGTGTGAGGTATATGATACATTGTTTGGCAGATTTCAAGGTATTGCTTGATTATAGGCTCCTGAATTTTATCAGCATAGAACTGGATAAGCTTTGGATAACGACTTTACTGGAAGATTGTTTCTAGCCAAAAAGTGAACTATTTAAATAAGCTGATCTACTTAAATTATATTAGTTATTTATATATTCAGTTATTTATTTCTATATCACTCATATTACCAGTTTTTCAAGTGTTTGTAGAGATCAACAAAGTGAATGTCTATATTGAACAAGAATTGGTAAGCAAAGAAAAGGGTGGAAAAGATAGAGAACATGCCAAGAAGCTTTAACTTTCGACAATATTTTCTGTAATACATGTGGGAATTGTGTCAAATTTGTGTAAATGAATGTATCTTTTTTCTTCTTAAATTTAGACAAGTGTTTCTATGGGCATATGTATAGAAGACGTGTAATTGTTCACAATCATGCTGTAACCGCTAACTATTAAGATTTTTATATATTAGGTACCTCAATTTAAAGAAAGCATTTGACAGTAAGGATGGCATATAATGACAGGTACATTATATTCTACAAATATTTTTATTTATATTTTTGTACTTTTCTTTAATTCTCAGATTATAAGTGAAGAACCTGTGGATTTGTTTCATAACCAAGACACATACTGCATACATAATTTGATTGTTTATAGATACAGGCATACAGACTTGTGTTTAATTGTTTCATTGTTGAGGCAAAAATTGGATTAAAAATGTTTCAACAGTCAAAGAAGTCCCGAAAATGTGATTTTTTGTTTTTAATTTAGGGGATTGTTGTTGCCAAAGCACCTTATATTTACAATAAAAATATAATTTATGATAGTGTAAGCAAGTTGTAATATATTAAAATACTAAATTACATGAATTATATATGAACATTTTCCAGATTGGGTAAACTTTGCCTTAAGTAAATGCTATTTCCCAAATAGGAACATTAAAAAAAATTCTGATTTGGTCTTTTTTTATAAGGACAATGTGTGTAATTGGAAAACTATAAAAGAAAAAGTGGTGATATTAGAATTTTTTTTCGATAATTAGCAAGTCATAGGGAAAAGATATAGAGTAAGAGCTGATGAAAATCAAGTACCAGTTAGTGTAATCACAAGTCATGCTTAACTGAAGTTTTTGAAAACTGGCAACCTACAATCTGACCCAAAGCTGAAAATCCAAGCACTGGAGGTTTAACAATCTGTCACAAGCAATAAAAACTAAATAATTTTGATAATAGTTTACTGTTAATGCAGTTGGCAAATTGGAACAAAATGTAGAGTACAAGAATTTATTGTTTCACACCAGCTATCCTTCCCAGATATATGAAGAGTGGGGAAAGTATATCCAGTCTATCCACTATTAAATTTTGGGGAACTATGGGCACTCTTATGGGGTGCAAAAGTTGATAAATAACATTCTTTCCACTGAACATTCAAATCTGGGCATAAATCCAGCCATGCAAATGTTATTTTAATAAACCAAATAGATCAATCTAGCATTTACTCAGTCTACTGTTAGTGAGGCATGTCGAATCTCTCTGATGCGTGACAGAATGTACCAATTAACAAAAGAGCACAATAGAAATTAAATATGTCATCATTCTCATAAACTAAATTATGAGAAAACTGACAAAGTCCATTCCAACTATGGTCTTGTGTAGAGAAGACCAAGCCATCATTTGTTGTCTGGAATAAAATGCTCACCTAGGGGGGAAATTGATTTATATGGTTATATCCATTTAAATTCACTATTCTGCTTAAAAAGCACAATATTCTAGACAACACATTTTTCTACTACGTATCTGCTGGAGACCATGGCTATGGATTGGCACTAACATGATCAAACTAGGGAACAGGATTGAAGCTACTAAATAGCAAAGTACCTTATGTTACCAAGACACTGCAGATATTTGAAAAACAGTATCCAAAATACTATATTAACCTGTCTTGAAAGATCATGGTCTTACAGGCAATTTTCTCTGATTAACCAATGGTAGAAAAAAGCCTCCTTTAACCCATTTTAGTTTAAAGGACTACACTTTGTATAAAATACAAAACAGGAATTGGAGTGATTGGGACATTCAGATGTGCACTCAAAGCTGCCCACAGAATCACTCCCGCACAAACACGCAACAGTTGACTGGCATGGAACCCCCAATATCCCAAAAGAAAGCAGACTAGTGGTAAATGGTAATGTACACTGGAAATACCTACCCCCTAATTCCTTACTCACAGTTGATATGCATAACTGGCTGAGGAGGTAAGAAAACACTAAAAAGTGACAAACCATAAGCAAAAACAAACAAAGAAACAGTGGTCATGAAGTATCTGAAAGGAAGGTAGACCACAAAAGCATTTACAGGACATGTATAGCAATGAGTATTCCCTATAAAATTGCTTCATCCCTCTCTGAAAGGTTCAATTTATATTTCCAAAAGTGTCTTCCAAGCAAATATTGAAATTTAATATGGAGTGGTCAAATTGTTGACCAGTAAACTGGGACAAATATAGTAGACCAAAATAAGCTAGTAAACATGTAGCCCACCAAAGTTGTCAATCCAACACTGGGATTCGTGTTTGTCGTAAATATGCCAAATATGCATTAAGGGAGAGATAATGATGAGATCCCATTGTTGGCGACTCCTAGAGGTACCTTGAACTCTTATAATTGCTCAAATGAGATATTGTATCCCCCATCATGATGAGAAGATATCGAAATCTAGATAAATGCATATCTTTGCAGAAACATTGGTGAGTGAGATAAGTACAGTGTAAAATTAAATTGTGTTCATGGACTGGTAATGAACGCAAGAAAAATCTGAGAATGCATAATAATATTGTTTGGGACCATTGCATTAGCAAATAATTGCTGTGCAAGCTGGGTCAAATATTCCAGATTGCTGGAGTTAGTGTTGTTGGGTGCATGCAAATCCACGGGAGGAGCTTCCACCAAGAACCTCTGTACCTGAAAACATGTCAGCAAGTCTTAAAAATAGTTATAATGCCAAGGTATGTATTCAAAAAATAACATTTAAATTATCTGCAGAGAAGAATAAATGTCTAAGAAGGCACATGATATCTGGGTGTTTACAAGATCCAACAACCAAATTTTTACAATGGGATCATCTCTAAAAACAGCTCCTTTTAATTTATATCAAATTCAGACATGCAAAGACCATTTGTAAGATAACCAATTTGTTCCACTTAATCCACAGAAACCTAAGGTACATGTACAAAACATCTGTGTATAAGCCCAGACTGTCTGAAGACACCAGACAGCTTTGTATAAAATTGTCCCAATTCCAATCTTGCAAATTAGTATCCCACCAAGAGATATCTAATTTTGCTTCTGAGTTAATGTCTATGTGGTGATGTAGTTTAACTACTTTTTTGTTGATATTGATTAAACGTCTCAAAAACAGTCTGCCTGACTTAATAACTTTGGCGGCAAAAGACAACTTGCCAATTAAAGAAAGCAATTCTTCCATTTGGTGCACATGTTTTTTACAACCCAAGAGTTTTAGGGTCCATTTTTTGGTCGATATTTTATGCTCTATTTGCTCCGTTTGCTCTGAGTACTCTGAACTAATCTTCTTTTTTTTTCCCAAAATGGGGAAAAACTGCCTCTGAGTGCTCTCATTGCCCTGTCTTTTTTACATGTAGTTTACAAATACAACTTTTAGAGTATGGCATAATAATCACATAAATTATGAGCAATGTTTAAATTTGTTGAAAACATGCTAGAATTGTGGGGAACATAATGATACAATGTTGTCATGCGTATATAATCTATTCAAAAGAGCGTAAAAAAACAAGAGCAAAGAGAATCACTTCTGAATACCAAAAAAACTAAAATGTTCACAAGAAAGTTTTGACCGAAATTGGAAAGTGGAAAAACCTCTGAGTACTCTCAATGCACTATTTGCTCTGCTCCAAGAACAGAGCAAGTAGAATAAATGTTTTTGCTCTCAACACTCAAAAGTACCAAAAAAACGGAAAATCCAAAGTACTCAGAGCAAACAGAGCACTCAGAGCATAAAATATTGACCAAAAAACGGACCTCTAAGAATAGCTTCTTTTTTTTTTCTTTTTTTTTCTTTATGTTTGGGTAGTCATAGAATATCCTTTTTTAGCATCTATCTGGCCATTGCAACAAAATGAAAACACAAGTAAAATATGTTCCTTTCATTATTGCGTCTGTCTGCACTCTCAATTTATTTTGACACTATTGAACAACAGTTGTTAATTACTTTCGAAACTCAACAATATTAATCTTCACTAAAACCCATACACTTATGGTATATTCTGAAATCATGCAGTTTGGTATTACAAGGAATTAAACCTTCTGGTTAGCACTGAACTAATTGTGAATTTGATTAAAAAAACAATCGTTTTCAGTTTTAATGACATATTTTGGAATATTCATACTCCATCATACACTGATAGTAAAATCATTTAATAAAGTTTAACAAAATATAACACCTAATTAAAATTGTTGTTGAAATATATTTACAAAATGTGTGAAATCATTAACAAAAAATATAAAACAATTGAATAAAATGTATTTTTTTATATATATAAACCTATTTATTTACAAAATAATGACACACGAGAATAAAACATTTCTTTCAACTAGAAGATAATAAATTGTACAACAGCTAGCCAACCTAGCTAGAGGGAACATTGTGAGAAAAATAAAATTAATCATGTTTCTTGAAATACAGTAGTTTGACAAAACATCGTTAATTTCAGAAAAACCTCTTGGGCTTGAACTTTATAGCTATAACAAGAAAGGGTGCAAACATTGCACACATTTCAATTGAAATGTGATTAACATGACCGTTTTTAATGCTATAGTGAAACGGACAAACTGATGCCAACCATCTTAGAATTCAAGAAAGAACAAGGTGAATCAGTTATATATTTTGTGGAACCAAAGTTTTCATGATTTTTACAAAGACATTAAATGTGTAATGCAAACTATTGAAACTGATGTAGGAGACACGTAAATATGCAAATGAGCTATAATATGTGTCGATTAATAAAAGGTTAAGAATGGAAAAACTTATGGCTTGGAATAATTGATGAAACCTTTGATAAAAGCAGATAACATTTTGAAGGTATATCTATGACATGGAGTATGGGTACAATTATTTAATGAATGGAGGGTAAATACTGTGCTGATAGGCAGTGAAAAGAAACTGTAATATAGAATCCACTCACCCATCAGAGACAATATGTGATAACAGCATAAATGTTGGCAGTGGTGATAAATCTTTGTCACAGGAATTAGCTCCACAAATGAAACAACATGTAAAGCCCACAAGAGGCACCCATCGAATGACGACAACACTCAACAGCGAGAGAATACTAGTCTGGAATTGCCCTCAAACTGATCAAAAGTGGGATGAATACACTATGTATGGTCAATGACCCCATTGGGAAGATATATGGTGAAAGGTGCAAAGTACAATAATCCAACCTATGATAACCTAACTTTGATTATCATCCAAAAGCAAGCTATGGTCTCACAACCAAAGGTGAAGACCAGAATAGCATCCTAACATAACATTGCAACATAGACAATGACACTAGGACAATAATAATACATAGTAAGTTAATAATAATCTAATATTGATAAAAAGGTTAATGAAATGAGATCATTGTCACTGTAATAATACAAACTTACCATATAAACACACTTATAAATGTACACAAACAGGACATCGAGTGAACAGAAAACAAAACAAGAGACTTTGATAAGTATAATCATATAATTATAATAAAAGATAATGGAGAACCACATAACAATAGTTACAGAGAAACTTGAAACCAGGAGCTATGATCTAAAAGACAGAATTATTGCATGATAGGTATATCAATTCCTTGGAAATGCCAATTAAAGGGACCAATGTACTATGGGAAGAATAAGAAAGATAATAATAGGTGTAAAATGTAGAGCAAGAGCTCTACATATAAAACAGATTATAGAAAGCCAAGGGTGAAATATAGATACCATCAACATGTTACGAATATATCTATAACAATACAGAACAAAAAAAGTATAGTTTGGTTATTTAATGAATTTTGGTATTCAGAAGTGATTCTCTTTGCTCTCGTTTTTTTTACGCTCCTTTGAATAAATTATATACGCATGACAACATTGCATAATTATGTTCCCGTCAATTCTAGCATGTTTTCAACAAATGTCAACATTGCTCATAAGATTGGCTAAAATGAGTTTGAAATGAGGCTCATGGAGCGACTTTGTCTGGATTACATCTTGAAACATGACTTGTAGTTGTTAAATCTGAACCAATATTTTGTACTCTCCCTCCCGCATATTGAACATTTCAAGTTTTACATTTACCAACATTGGTACAATTACAGTTAAGTTCGATTTCACATGTCTTTTGGCCAGATTTGTCATTGAATGTGTATGTTGTTTATTTCTGTACATACACTAGTCCATTGGATCAGACCCATAATTTAAAAACTTTTCTCACCTCAAGAAACCAAGAATTTTCTGTATTATGAATGAGGCCTAAGAAAATTAAGGGAAGCAATGCATTTGTGGTAGCTGTTAAGGATACTGTATACACTCGCTACACATGTTAAGGATGCTGTATACACTCCGCTACACATGTTCAATATTATGAAGATATCTCCTTTTCTTCAAATAACTTTCACATAAAAGTATATATTTTCTAAATCCTGTATTATTTCTCTACCTAATGGTATGGACTCACTTTCCTGGATTTATTTTGGAAAAGAGAAAAATCTTATTAACTTAAAAGTTAATACTACGTGAACATTTTTTCATAAAAAACATGGGTCAAAGCATCTTTCTTTCCTTTACAAAAGGTGTCTCCGTTTTATAAAATAATACTTCATTAAAGAATAATGACAAAAACAATCGTTAAATATTCATTTCTATGTTATATTTTTCTCGAAAAACCTTTATCTATTGATAAAAATTGATATACGTTTATAATTAAAAAAATGAGACACTCTTTTGTAGCCTAGGCTATGCTGTATGGAATGAGAGCAATTTCGTTATGTTGCGATAAAATCGTGTGGACTTGGAGCTCTTGAAAGACAGTGTTTTGACAGTTGTTTTTTCAGAAGAAACATCTGTACCAAATTTTATTTCCTAAAGTGATCTATTTTTAAAGATATTGCCAAATATAATTTTGTCATATATGGTAAACTTACTTATTACATCACAAGTTTTGAGAAGTGGCTTGAA
>JANTOQ010178590.1:0-13334 GCA_027564595.1 Bythotiara depressa | reverse complement strand
AGCGAAAGCTTGTCAATATACGCACGTGCACCGGATGGTGTAACCGATACAGTTAAAGTATGTAGCGAAAGCTTGTCAATATACGCACGTGCACCGGATGGTGTAACCGATACAGTTAAAGTATGTAGCGAAAGCTTGTCTATATACGCACGTGCACCAGACGGTGTAACTTAATTTCTCAAAAGAAAACAAGAAGCCGAGTCAGCGTTATGACTGCGTGTTGCCCAAGTCTAAATTTATACAATCTAAATGCACAAAAAAGCACTATGGAGAAGTGTAATTAAACTTTAATATGTGTCAGTTGAGGCACATTCGCAACAAAAGTGATATTAATAAATAATACACTTAAAAGCTTAATCGATTCAACATAAAACTGTCAGGTTCTGCAGGAGTTTAGAAACTTGTACGGAACGGAGAACTTCTACACAGCAGACCAAGGACTGCTCAGCCTTCGCTGCTGATATCGAAAACAAAATATATTTATTTGATACATTGTATGGTTATTATATTTACCATATTTGAATTTCAAATTCGCAAAAATTAGTACACGCGAAATTTCCTCTTAAAATGGTACGGAAAAACAAAAACAAACGAGGTGTTTTTTTTAAGATGCATACCTGAGGGAGCCCTAGGAGATATAACAGACAAAAGTTTCAAGTTTACATACTTTTTTTTATGTCGTATTTTATTGTTCTGTGCAGATTTTTCATTGTTCGTCATTCCGATCAAGTTCCTAAACTCCTGCAGAACTAGCCAGGCTTTATACTGAATCGAATAGGCTTTTTAGATTTATTATTTATTTATATCACTTTTGTTGTATTAGTACCAATAACTCATAAAGCTAATCACTCACGGTCAATCTACATGTTTTTAAATGTATGTCTGCTTAAGATTTGTAGTATGTTTAGAAAATTTAAATGAATGTGTCAAATGAAGATGTCTTGATTTATTAAACCTCAAGGAGGAGGATTTCATCCTTATAATACTGCTGACAATACAAGGAAATGCGCAGGACACCATCGTCCATTAGGGTTTTTTCCTTAATCAAATTCATTATAAGAAGCAATCCGGTTGATAGGATCAATTGTTATAGGAGATCCTTTGATCTTTTGATTTAGGCACCGGTAAGAGAAATCTAATATGGTGAATTTGTTATTTGTTGACGAAATATTTGCAAATGAAAACGAATTCACATAAAAAACTATGAATGGAAAATAAGATAAAATAAAGAGTAAATTAAAATGATAAACAGCCAACTTGCAAGGTTGTTGTCAAAATTAGACACGAAATAATGAACTAACCTCCAAATAAAGAAATACAATTATTTATACGTCAATTTCGTCCATTTGAGCATAGTAGATCAACGCGTTATACCAATCAAGGATATCTAGTTCATTATCAGCTCTTAATTTCCATTCCCTCGTCTCATGGTTAATTGTCAACAAGCATCTGTTGATAGGATCAATTGTTATAGGAGATCCTCGTAAATATATCACACCAGATAGCTTTCCATCTTGCTTTTTAGAATAATGCAAATAACCGGCAGTAGTTAGCTCAAAGAACCTTCGATCCCATTTTGTAACTCTTCTCTTTCCTCCACTTAATTTGTCTAAATAACCATGTTTAGTTGGAAAAGACATTTCATCGTCTTCACTTTCCAGCTGTATAAAATCAAGGATCGTTGCTTGTTTCATGGAGTATACCTTGGTCTGACCAACAGGGAAGACTGGGTTATCTCGATTCAGATTTGTCGTATGGGAAGTAACCTTTGTGTAAGGATCTTGGGCAGGTGACACATCGGAAGATTGCTCAATTTTAGTCGCTATGTCGTCTAGACTAGCACCAACATTTTCCTTTGGCGCATTAGGTGACGTCTCCACATTTGTGATTTTAACAGCCGGCAGCTCTGCAAGTAACTGCTTCTGGTTGGTTGGTTGCTTATTTGTCAACCTTCGTTGTTTATGTTCTACACTTTCTACAGCTCTTTGAACTTGCTTGAGAAAATCTGCTACATTATTTAACCACACCTGAAAATCAGAAGAAGGACTCTCCCCAAACCTACTCTTCAGTAGTAATGACAATTCTTGTATTTGGTGGCATTGAGATTCCAACTGAGAAATCAACTCGAAGTATGATGAAGTAAAATCAGAAATCTGATGAGAAAACTCTTCATTTAATGATTCTGATAAGTCAGCCAAACCTTTTGTTAAATTATTCAAATCCTTTCTCATGATTTCTACTTCTGCAAGCAAACCTTTAACAGACGCATCCATTGGTAATAATAATGAGGGTATATCTTTGTAACACAGCAGTGCATCTTGATCTTTTTCAAATAACTCTTCAACGATGTACTGTAAGAGAGTATTCTTTTTATCACCACTTCGGATATCAACTAATTTAACTAGGGCTCCAAGTTTAAAACCGTGTGCAGCACCACGTCCAGTACCACCATTGACATAATTACCAACAGCTAAGATATATTCTAGCAAACGCACAAAGTTTTGATTATTATTCAAATTCTTACAGGCATCTAATATATTACGGATCGGTGCTTCCACTCCATTATACTGGTCCGGTAACTCCCTGATTGTTAAGAGAATGTCTAATCGGCTACCCAGTTTTGGAATATTACATAATTTTAACATGAATTTATCTACAGTTGTCATCGATTCCTGATCACCTGTGTAAGACTTGTACATTTCTATTTCTTCTGTAGTAGGCTGGAATCTTCGCAATGCAGCAATCTCCTCACAAGACAAACCTTTAGCTTCGTCTAATACAGAAAACTTTGATTCAACATCAGTGCTCGTTAATTTAAATCCACTTAGAAATATACCAAGATTTTGAG
Source organism: Bythotiara depressa (assembly GCA_027564595.1). Lineage (NCBI taxonomy): Eukaryota > Metazoa > Cnidaria > Hydrozoa > Anthoathecata > Bythotiaridae > Bythotiara > Bythotiara depressa. The sequence continues at coordinate 10,486 of JANTOQ010178590.1, read as the reverse complement.
CTTTCTTCGGTTGCAACAGTGATTTAGCAGATTTTACATCAGCAGGCCCCGCTGTTTTGTCTGATTCCTTAGCAGATTTTTGTTGCTGTCCTAAATAGAACATATCTTCCAGTTTTTGAATGCTGAAATTATGTATTCGATCTTGTGCATCTTTCCAAACGGAACTGTTGATTTGTATATCTGGCACTTTGCTCCAAAATAATGGTTTCAATTTGCAGTTGGGTATTACATCCTTCTTTGGGGATAACGTTGACATTACCCCTGGAAGTGGAGGAGGGGCTGGTATGTTACCAAGTGGAGGAGGTGCTGGTATGTTACCAGCTGTCAATTCAACAGTAACATCGTAAAGCTGATTTTCTATCTGATTATCACTTTCTTGTTTTTCCTTAGGGTCTGTTTGATTCTTTTCATTTTCTTCCTTCTCACCACATTTTTTCAACTTGAAATCATGACTTTGGTATATATTCTCTCTAGATTTGTGGGACTTAGATGTGGTATGGTCTGTTTTTGGTGGAGGAGGTAGTACTTGGTCACCATCACCAGTAGGACTGCTAGCATTATAGACTTCGTCATCATCGAATAATTTAGGCGGCAATGCTGGTGGCTCTTCATCATTTATGTGATCAAAATAGCCTATATTAAGGTTATAGTATGGCACTTCTGTGGTAAGCGAGGGATCTTTCTTAACTTTGGCGTACTCTGGAACTACATCGCGATCCTTGACAGGATAAGAAAGATACCCTTTATTGGGAAAATCATTACCATATGAAACTACATCTGTCTCATGCTGCTGACTCATGTAGGAAGGATACTCATGGTTTGAATGGTTACATGAGATGTTATCAGGATGTTTACTTGGATATGAAGGGTATATTTGATTGAAATAATCATTACCTGGTTGCTTCAATGTAGATAAACCCAGCATATCGTAACTTTCACTGGAGTTGTTCGTAATATCTTGGTGGATACCATGCTCTCCTTGCAAATGTGAATATGCAGTTTGCTGAGAATTCCCTGGAAATAGTTGCTCAGGGCTAGCATTGGCTGCGTTATAATAACCTGGATGTGCTGATATCACGCTGGTTTGTTCAACTCGATGTTTTTGCATAGCACTGCGCAACGTCCAAGATAACATCCCAGTATGTATTTGATCATTCAAAGATTGTACTATCTCTCGCACTTTCTTTACTTGCGTTGAAGCACGGATTGGAGCATCTATTATGTTTAACATCACTCCCAACTGTTCTAGCTCCTCATTTAATGATCTGACCAATGATTTCAAGTAGGTTTCTTGTTTAAAAGCAACATCACCTGTTACTTCTTCATTTACTTTATTTTCAAACAGTTGGTGGGGTTTACATGCTTCTTGTATAGCCATAATCCAATCATCGCGTTCCTTCACAACATCATCAGTCTGCTTGATATTCAATCGAAATGAATATTCTTTTTTATTTGCTATTAACACAAACCCATTCTCCTCTAGCTTCCTAACAAATGTCCCACCTGGCACCAAGGTGAGGATACTTAATGCTGCACCTTCATTTTGCTCATCCCCTACTTTAAAATACATAATTTCTCCTGGAAACACACGCACAAAACGTTTAGCCCATACCAAGAAGGCAACACTGTGGCCTTTCTTATCTAAAAGCCCTTCTTTAATAACATTTTTCCTGTGTACAATTAAACTGCCACTGTGTACAGGTAAACCACTGTGAATCTGGTCAACAATCATTAACAATAGGCGTGTTATGCGGTTCTTCTCTTCAAAGGAGCCAGGGTCTATTTCCAGCTCACTTGTATCATAAAATTGTATAAACACCCTAGTAGAATCATCAGCACTATCAATACTTTTGATGGAAGCAAAGCTGTAGCTTTTCTGTTGTTGTCCCCGGTGTAACAAACACATAGTATCTTCCTGACAATCTACTTGTAAAACACATTTTATTGATTTATTGTTTTTACCATATTTATATATTCCAAAATTGTATACTTCACCAGATGTCTTTGTTGAATGTGTTTCTCTTTCATCTTCATCCAATACTTCATATGGTACGGATGCAATGCCCATACCATATGCTTTGTGCATTGCATTGTCAACAGACAGTTTCCCTGCAGAAAATAAAATTAAAAAGTTTTATATTTATACTCCAATTTTTAATCAGTCATTTAGTAATGATGTATTTTCAAGTGTTCCTTTATCAATAACACCATCATGGCACATTTTCATGTCACAGAGTGGGTGAAGAGATTAAGACCATGGTTGAGCTTTCATGCTATGGGGTTAGAATTAGACGTAAGGCCATTATTTATATTTGTATCCTCCGCTAGTGGAAGAAAAGAATTGATACTCTCAAGCTAGATTTCTGCTTTCATTTTAGCAACTAGCAGTAGTAACATAAAAAGTTGTCATCGCTGTGTACACGATTCAGATGAAAGTTAAACTATATATATCACATGTGTATACTAGATTTTAAGTTCGCCATCTGAGGTTGTTTAGAATAGGTTTATGTAAGAACGCTACTGTTCATTTTAAAATAGGTTTAGATAAGGACACTACTGCTATAATATTGTAAATTATTATGTATAAGCCCTAATCTTATCTATGGTGGTAAGCTTTTTTCTGTGCTTATCTATGGGTAGGGATGGGCTTATAGTATATGGGTAGTATGTTTGAGGAGTAGATAATTAAAATTATATACATAAAATTAATTTATACAATTATTCATAAAACTTTTATGCATACATCTCAAAAAATTCTTCTTCATCTAAACATTCTAGGCACACTAATATTCCTCTTCCAAATTTATTTGCATTTTAAATACATTAGTATAAACTAAACTGCACAATAAAACCCGGAATTTAACAAACACATGTCTTTCCAAATGGGAGGAACATACCTTTTAACACAAAGTGATGAACTTCTGGAAATTCTTTTCATTAACATTAAGTTAAAATTATTGATCTTAAAAATATAAAGTTTTGACCTGCATCCCTAAAATATTGATTATGAAAGTGAGTCTATCAATTATGTACTTTATGAACAAACTATCAATTATGTACTTTATGAACAAACTATCAATTATGTACTTTATGAACAAACTATCAATTATGTACTTTATGAACAAACTATAATACTCGGATATCATCCACAATCTAACAATAATATAATAATTATTAAGGATGAAAATGTAATTTTCCAGGAACTTTTTAACTTTGACATAATAATTAAACAGCATATAATCTTGAGTATTTTTAAAATTTGATCAAATAAATATTTTAAATAATTTTGGAAATAATAAAAACTACAAGGCCAGCCGATACTAGAAGTCAATATCAAATTGTCAAACTTTCTTTCAAAGTCCAATAGGAATTGAAAAAAAAACTTAATTTATTGCAAGTTTAAACATTCATGTATTCTTTCCAGATGATGTACATACATTTAGGTATATATTAAAAATAATTTTTAACTTTTAAAATATTAATTCCCAGCATTCCAAGTTGACTATGGTTAGATATATTTCCATGATACATTTGATAAATTAGAGACACTAACCTTCCTTCACCATATTCATCAACATGATTCTTTTGTCATCTCCACGTTTGAAAGACTTGCTGTAGTGTGCATCACACAAGGGTTCTGGAGAGGTTGGTGTATTAGGTTTTCTTCGAAGAGAAAAGTTTTTCCAAGACATTTTATCAGTTATTTGTTAACATCAAATTTATAACTAAAAAACAAACACATGAGAAAAATACATATGTACAGTATATACATTTGAGATTTTGAAATTATTTTCTTTATTAGAAAAACATATCTATAAATGAGGGCATGTGTGCAACGAAACTGAAATTGCAAGGTCAAAATTCACTGATGAGAGCACGTAACAGTAGGCAGATCAAATAAAGTTAAAAGCGAAAAATATTTATCCAAAAACGGGCAAATATACAAGGAAATAGGGTAAGTTTTTCAATTTCTAAATACAACAGTCAACCTCCCCTCCTAGTATTATGTTTTTGGCCTTTATAGGTCAAAATAATTTCTCACTCTTTTGGGAGCAAGGCATTGCATGTGATTATCGCATGCAATTTTGAGTTAAAATAAGCCCTTCAAGCGCAATTTTGAGCTAAAATAGGCCCTGTATATACATAAATTTTGAATTGACAAAATATTTGATGACACAACTTGACAATTAGGACATTAGGAGGATTTTCACTCATTGGTTAAAACATATACAGGATAACTATATATATCAACAATAAAATATGATGTGAATTGAGATCGCCAATAAAGAAGGCATATAACAATGTTTATAATGGCTAGCAATGGGTACATATGTTAGCAATAGGTTTAACAGTTAGCAGTTGAAACATGTTTAGCAACAGTGCAACTGCTAGTAATAAGTGTGTATATGTAAGCAATGGCTGTATTGGTTAAGCTATGTAAAAGAACTATAGTTTTGACTGGATATAAATTATTATTAAAATCCACAATCTTCCATTAGTGGGATTAATAGATATAACAACCATTTTATTAAACTACAAGGATTAATAAAACGGACACTATTGTAAACATTAAAAGAAATTGTATGTATCTTTATACTCGATTCCAGGTAGTTTGTATCTTACTTTATTCCAGGTAGTATGTATCTTACTCAATTCCAGATAGTATGTATCTTACTCGATTCCAGGTAGTATGTACTGTATCTTACTCAATTCCAGGTAGTATGTATCTTATTCGATTCCAGGTAGTATGTATCTTACTCAATTCCAGGTAGTATGTATCTTACTCGATTCCAGGTAGTATGTATCTTACTTGATTCCAGGTAGTATGTATCTTACTTGATTCCAGGTAGTATGTATCTTACTCGATTCCAGGTAGTATGTATCTTACTTGATTCCAGGTAGTTTGGTACTAAAACGGGAGTGTTAGTGTTTCTCAAGAACATGGATTATTTAATAGTAAAACTATGTACAGTACTTAATCTTACTTACTTACAACAGTGTTAATAGTATACATAAGTACATTAAAAACAGTCTGAAAAAGATAGTAGCATGGGAAGTGTTAAAGAAGTCATGTAATCATCATTATCAGTCAGAACTTGAGGGTAAGATGACTAAAAAACAGGATGTTGGAGGGAAGGGACATTCTGTGAGTACACAAGTCACCTGAAGACTACACATGTGAAAGACAACACATGCGAACAACTTTGGGAAACCACTCAAACTTTGGTTGTTACATAATATCAAGTAACACCACCTGTAGGGTAACTACGCACTTATAATTTGCACAGGGCATCACCACCCTTAAAAATGTCTGATAACCACAACCTGGGCAATCCAGCCAGTGAATCCTCCCTTGGTTGTGCGATTATGACCAGCCAGACACAGGCTATTAGTGCCAAAAGTGCCCGAGATTGGAGATATATATCTAATGCCAATTTCCTGAGCTACTTGATTGGTTAGTGTACCCCAGAAATATCCATGTATTCTAAATTAATTTGATGGTTACAAATATTTACGCAACTGCAGAATCAAATAAAAATGAAGCAAAACTATGAAAACAAATGCCAAACAATAAAAACATGAAACAACAACCTATTATGACCAAGGGAGGGTGAGGAGGGAATTTTTTATGATGACCTCACTCTGGATCAGTTGAAATTGAGAACTGCATATTTATACTAACCAGTGGTCTGATAATTTGTAGAACACCAGAGAACAAGTGAACACAACCCAGTGGACCATATGAACACGAGTTGCACAACAACAACTGACTTAGCCATAGTAAGTGAATGGCCTAATACACATGGTTCAAAAAGTCCAAAAAGTTAACACAAATACTGTAATCTTGATTATTTTGTAGTTATAAATCATAGCAGGAAAATGTAATAAATCACAAAAAACTTTTTTTTCAATTTGTAAATACAATTATTATTTTTTTCTGATCAAATCTCACTTTTCATTATTCATTCATTCAATTTAAACATTATTATTATTATTATTATTATTATTATTATTATTAAAATGAATATTTATATATACAGGATAAAAAGCAATTCAGTCTAAAGACTGCCATCAATATATGTCCTGTTACAAATATTACTTAAAAATTAGTACTAAAATATAATCAAATAAAATCAGTCTTGCACAATTACCAAACACTAGACAACAGTAGGGCTAACAACATGGGTTTTAATTATTGAAAACAGTTTAAGTTTATCTATTATATTTATATTTTAGTTGTTAAAAAACCTCTGTAAGATATGTAGTAAGATACAATTAAATTAATTTAGGAGAAAATACTCTAGTGTACTACCGAGAAAGGTCCTTACAAAGATGAAAATGAAAAATACATATAACGAATGTTCAAGCCTTGAAATTTAATGATAACAATTGTTCCAGTTCCACAGAGCTTCCCTAGATTTCCTACTGTAACAAGCGAGAAACCCCTTTATAGATTCCCATCTTATTTCACAACATTTGCAACATTAAATAAATACCTTCATCTCATTTACTAACAAAAACATTAATATTATTTATAACAAAAAGAACAACAAGAAATGGCTGGTTCTCTGGGCACAACAGCTTTTCTTACATTATATTTTATAACCTATTGGATATTTATTTAAGAGTTTGTTCTTTGTAAGTGCTAAATCACTAGATTGTTAAGATTCACTCTAAAAATATTTGAAATCTAATTTGATGTGACATTTGATGAGACATGAAACTAGAAGTTTTGTTTGGAAATTCAACTTTGAAATCATTGGAGCAGATTTGCTTTATTTTGAGAACTGAACCTCAATTTCAATGGAACCTCCTTTTCATTTTCATTGAAGTTTGAAATTTCCGGGATTTTTAAAGCTGGATACAAAGACTGATTTTCCGCAAAGTACAAGCAAAAATGTATATAGTAATTTAATGTCCACATTTTCCGAAAGTCATAGATTTTAACTTTTGCATTTTATTACATGCAGAATTTGTGATTTTTTTTACCAAAATATGTTTTAGCAATGCAACTGTGCTATTGTACAAATTTTCATTATTCAAACTTATATACAGTAGTTTTTGAGATATTATTACAAATATATTTCTCAAGGAAACTTTATTACACTAGAAACATGCAAAGATACACCATATAAAGTAGGTGTTCATAGCTCATTTTATACATTGTAGATAAATTAAAAAATCTAATCAGAGTGAGACAATCTGTAAAAATGGTAGCATAACATTTATGACACGTTGTACAGAAAAAATGAAAACAAAAAACATTTTTTGGAAATTCGGGAAAGTTTATTCCCGCTAAATATTTGGTAATCGATCATTCGCGAAAGTTTATTCTCGCGAAAAGTTTTGGCGAAAGTTTATTCCCACCAAAAAAAAGCTTCTTTTGCAACAAAAACACTTATGATAATATGAGATAAAATAATTTACCACCCATTGATCCATTTGCCAATATCGATCCATTGAATGAACAGAACGAAAACAACATCAACCTACTGGAGTGTGTGTGCAGTTTGAACCAAGCGGAGATAATAGTAGGATATTCAGCAAGAGAAACTGTGGAAGAAAGTGATGATTCAGAGTGGGAGATTGATGGTCGAGATGTATTTGAAGCTTTGAATGACTTTTTTGACGAAATGTAAATCTATTTAGTTAAAATTATCACCTTTTAGATAGTCGAAGGAAAAAAAGGGTCTAGGATATACCCTGAATGTGTTGGGTGTACCGAATTTCAAAACCTATGTAACAAAACATTAGCATAAACACAGCAAAACATTTTTAAAAGTTTGTATAAAATATTTTGAAGATAAACAACAAGAAGGTTCTATTTTTATTTTTATTAACTTACAGTACAATTTTATGTGTTTTAAAGTAATGCTTCCTAAAATAATAGAAAATATTTGATCTTTTTATTTGATTCTGAAAATGATTAGCTAAAATGCATCAGGTGGGAATTGTTTACTACATTCAATAACCTTACATCTATGTTAAAAGTAAAAAAACACACTCTCCTACACATAATTATCTATTTGTAGGAAAAGTTTTAAATTGTCCTCAGAATAATGAAAGTCATAAATATTCTGTTTAAAAGAATCTCTGAGAGGAAGTTGTATGATGTAATTTAATCTTTGTGTGTCTGTGTTCAGGGTGTGTAGCCTGTTTTCTATTAATTCTCAGTAGAATAATTAAACAAACTATGAACAAACAATTAAACAAAGATGGAAGTAAATGGGAACAACTCCTCAAAGTGACATTTTATATAATATTGGAATAATAAAGACTTTTAGATTCTTGTATTTGAGAGTATATGTGCTCAAATATTTAAACATCTAGTATACCAAATGTATGTGGAAACCATCCAAAGTTTGATGGTATACTGTATTTTAAAACCAAAGGGTTGTTTATTTCTTGGTTGTTTATTTCCTTTCCGGTCAGACTGTCTCCTAGTTCTTGCAGCAAGTGTGTATTTAATGAGTACCAGTTTAACATGTTTACAATGTATTTCTAAACATTCCAGGGGGTGTAAATTGAATATAAATAAACATACTTGAACAAACCTTCCTTTCTCAACATAGGAAATTAATAAATCTGATAACTGTGTGGAAAAATATTCCTTCATATATATATTATTATCTACAAGTTTAGTTGTTCGTTGATTGAGATGATTTTGGTAGTTGTTTGTAGGAAAAAATATAAGAATATATTTATATACACAATAATGTGCATTTGTTGAAGTATTGCAAGGTAATAAACTAAATCTTTGTTTTTCATCATCACTAGAAAATAATTAATAATTAATAATTACCGCAATGCGCATTAAGATTTTTCAGAGAAAAGGAACAATGACCGAACTTTTAACTAACCGCGGCCTATACAATTTTGATGACAATACCATGTCTTTTCTTAGCAGGTTTCCAGGCTTCACAGTACATTTCTGAAAAAAGCCCATGTGGAGGGGAGTGAATGTATAATAATATCACTGAAGGGTGTGGACAGTAATTTTGATGTCAATTCCTATGCCTATTTTCTCAATCAACAACAAAATACAGCAGAGTTTTAATGGAATTGGAGAAGTTATTAGTGAATGTAAACAAAACAATGAAACTCTTGTCTCAGATGTCCCTAACAAGATGGAACTAGTATAAATGTTAGATAATAAATAGTACAGTAACTAAAGTATGCAACTTCTTGAACCACCAAAAAATACACCAAACTAATTCTGAGCTTTCCGAAAAGGAAAACTCCAAGTGTATGCAGGCTTTCCAATAGCAAAAAAATTAAAACAAGAAGGTGAGCACAGTGGCAACAAAGGTAAGACAACTCCAGTAAGACTTAGCAGTTGGAAGGTATGCAGCCACCTGAGAAGCAAAGGCTACCTTAACTTCCATGGAGACCTCTAAATAAACCTTATAGACATCCAGTCACCAAAAATCTGGATAAGTTTGCCAGGAACACCACCATTAAATGCCCATGATGCACCACCCCATCAGAAGGAATGACCACACAAATCTTTCGCTGCAGGAACACCAGCCTTGACTTTGGTAAAACATGACTGGTAAGACTTAGGCAGTTGGAAGTCATGCAGCCTGTGAAACAAAGGCTACCTTTAGCTTCCATGGATAACTCTAAATAAACCTTATTGGCGTCACTGTTCCAGTCACCAAAAATTGGGATAAGTTCACCAAGAACACCACAATTAAATGCCCTAGGAGGGAGTGTAAATCTTGGAATTGGTGCCACTGCTGAATACATGCTCCTTGGTGAACCAGACCTCTCACAAAAGGGCAGAGAACTGCTTGTACTGACAAAGGTAAATTACATACCATTATAAATATGTTAAAATTAACTAGCACACAACTACTGAAGCATACTATAAAATGCCGTCAAAAATGAACAACAACAGGGTTCTTTTAAATATCATGTGCAAACTCAAAACAACATCATCCCAAATAACATGGGTAACAGCTGAGAACCTATATCTGGTAAAGAACACACTAAAGAAGTACAAACAATAAGTGTAAAACAAATCTAGCATATAACTACTGAAGTGTACATACTATATATAATGCTGACAAAAATAACAACAAAGAAACTACAATATAAGAACAGAATCTTAAACAAACATGAGAAAATTCAAAATTAACATCAACACCAATGACATTGGATAACAGCTGAGAATATTATGTCACTAACAATTTTTTTAGCACAAGTGGGGGCTAAATGCCACCTAGACAATGAATCTACAAGTTGGTCCTCCACACCAGGTAAATGAACAGCACTATCTCTAAAAGGCATTACATGAACAGACAAATCAGATCTCACACAAACAACGATTGAGGAATGTGATTTTTGTGATTATGAATAATTAAGAGCTCACATGTGAAACCATGACTTGAGATTGCTTATTGCATTATTTCACACACAAATCACGTAATTTAACAAAATGCTCATGCTCGTTCCGTATGTTAACCCTATTCAGCCTAGGGGG